>PISX010002501.1:0-158823 GCA_004024625.1 Mellivora capensis | reverse complement strand
TTGGGAGGGAGACAAACCATAAGTGACTCTTAATCTCACAAAACAAACTGAGGGTTGCTGGGGGGAGGGGGTCGGGAAAGGTGGGTGGGGTAATGGACATTGGAGAGGGTATGTGCTATGGTTAGTGCTGTGAAGTGTGTAAACCTGGCGATTCACAGACATGTACCCCTGGGGATAAAAATTTGTTTATAAAAAATAAAAATTAAAAAAAAAACAAATAATAAAGTTTTTATAAAAGCTAAACACAGAAAACATTCACATGGTATTATGCATAGATTTTCTTACAGCAATTGAATTTGAATTTTAGTTTCCAAAAAGTGAAGGTGTTTCAAAACAGAAAAAAAAATAAAATGAGGCTTTATTTTAGAGTGGTCAAGAGCTCTGGCCTTGGAGTCCCACAGCTGGGCTGGAAGTCCCCCTCTGCCATTTACAGCTGTGAAACTTTGGGCAAATCCAACTTCTCTGAGCCTCAGTTTCCTCCCTTATGATGCAAACATAATACCAGACAAGGCCATTACCAGAAGTAAATGACACATCGCAAAGGACACCCTTAGAATAGTGGTTGGAGTTTAGTCACTGGCTCTGACCAGTCCCTAGTGACATTTGTCACTCATCATCAGGGAAATGAAAATCAGAACCACAAAGAGATATCCCCTCACACCTGCTAGCTTGGCTCTGATAAAAAAGACAAGTGATGACAAATGTTGGTGAGGACACGGAGAAAAGGGAACCCTGGCGCAATGTTGGTGGGAATGGAAATTGGCGGAGCCATTATGGAAAAAAGCATGGAGGTTCCTCACAACATTAAAAATAGAACTACTGTGTGGTGCAGCAATCCCACTTGTGGGTACATATCCAAAAGAATTGAAATCAGGATCTCAAAGAGATACCTGTACTCTCATGTGCATTGCAACATTTCTCACAATAGCCAAGACACAGAAACAACTTAAATGTCCTTTGACAGGGACGCCTGGGTGGCTCCGTTGGTTGGACGACTGCCTTCGGCTCAGGTCATGATCCCGGAGGCCCGGGATCGAGTCCCGCATCGGGCTCCCAGCTCCACGGGGAGTCTGCTTCTCCCTCTGACCTTCTCCTCGCTCATGCTCTCTCACTGCCTCTCTCTCAAATAAATAAATAAAATCTTTAAAAAAAAAATGTCCTTTGACAGATGGATAGATAAAGAAAAAGTGGTAGATAGATACAATGGAATATTATTCAGCCGTGAAAAAGAAGGAAATCCTGCTGTTTGTGACAACACAAATCTGGAAGGCATTATGCTCAGTGAAACTAGCTAGACAGAGAAAGTCAAATACTGTGGAATCTGAAGCAAAACAAAATGACAACAAAATTTCTTAGAAACAGAGAATAGGAACATTGAGACTGCAAAATAGGAAAGACTTACCTATGCTAACTATTCAAGGTGATAGGTGCACTATTTTGATCTTGGTGATCATTCCACAACACATATATAGGTTGTGGAATGATCACATATCATATATCACATTTGATATGTGATCAAATCATCACATCGTATACTTTGAATATATGTACATGTATTTGTCAATTATTCCTCAATAAAGTTGGAAGGAAGGAAGGGAGGGAGGGAGGGGCGGAGGGATGGGTGGGAAACTCCCTAAAGGTAGACTTCTTGAAGACAGGGTCCAAGTCTTTCATACAGACTTACTATCCTACATCCCATGGTAAATGGGTTTTTATAGCTGTATATTACCATTAATACTGTGACAATAATGATACTTCCATCAACAAAAATATAAAGACTCTTTGGCACTCAGAAGTGTCGGCAGACGTTTTACATGGCCACAGATGATGTTTTCAATAAAGAGAAAAAGAAACAGGAAAAAGAAAGAGAAAGAGAATGTGACATAGATCTGTTTCTGTTACATTGCTTTGGAAAAGAACGCATATGCCCTATGATTCTATTCTCAGTTTTTAATTTTGGTTGTTTGGTTTGGGGCTTTCTGACGGATGCTGCTAACTTTACGAAATTTCCAAAGAAAGTTCTCTGTAATGGGTTCTGAAGGAAATTGAGAGGAAAATAAACCAAACTGAAGTATGGAAACACAGCTTGGGAGTTCAGAAAGACTATTTGTTCGTCATAAATTCAGTTAAAAATATAGTTGCCCAAACAGATGACTGAATAATACTCAGATGCACAGATTTGAGCTTTTCTTTAAGTGCCATCTTACACAAGATGCTTCTACTGAACTAACCCCGTCATTACAAACACTCGGATGTGACATTTTAAAAAAATACTGTTTCGTACACATCTAAATTCGTGCTGTTTACATAGCACGCACGTAACAGATTCATCCGTAAGGAGGAGTTGGCTTCCCTGCAACACAGAATGCCACACTATGTTAGAGAGATCCTCGGATTGTTAGACTCAGGCGTCGGGTTCCAGACTCGGCTCCTGTCGCAGATGCGCCCAGGACAGCTGTGAGCCATTTCTGAACATCAAATGGCAAGACGAATGCTCAGCTTGAGTTCTTGGACCTTAATCAGGTGGGGCTTTTCTGGGTTTCATGTTGTGGGCGTAAAGCCAGGTTCACTTGGTCCACGGCCCCGCACAGGTTAAAATATTATCAGCTCCGTCATCAGTGTCCACAAAGGACGATTAGCTATACCACTTAAGCGTAGATCAAATTAGAACATTCATGAGCTTCAGTTTCCATAATACATCTAAGTTGATATACGGAAGGGAGTTATTTCTTAGTCAAACCCCTGCTTGCCAATCGTTTAGGATCTGAATCACCCTCTCAATCAAAATCATTACTTCAAGGTCATAAAAATCCTGGTAGTCAATGGATTCTAACTGAGTGAGGACCCGAGTTTATCTTGCCTCAAAGGCCAGCTTTGTTCCTCAGTCATAAAGGTTTGTTGTGTCTCTCCTACCCAGTTATTTGCTGTCTGTTACCCTAATTCTGGTTCAGGAAAAATAACACCCCTGTTGCAGCTGTGGAGAACAATTGTTTGTGGGTCCACACAATGTCAAAACAACCCACTGAAAAGTGGTCCACACAACCAGCTGAATGGATTGGCCGATCCCCCCCTCCAATGGGAATTATTAACATATCCCTGAATTTTTCTATTTTACTTGCAAGACAATAGTTGAGTTTCTTGGTGTGTAATGCAAACCATAAAAGAGCAGGGCCTTTAACCCTACCTGGAGCACACAGTGAACAGGGTTGTGCCTCGCAAGTATCCCTTCCCCTCCTCGTGAAGACCCAGGCTACTTACTCGGCACACATGGGAACTCGATCTGTCCGAATTCAGCTGGGGGCACTCATGACTCTGTGGCCGGCTGTAATCCTACAACAAAGGTCACTGTTCTCACCAGGGTCTGGATGCCACTTAATCAGGAGCCATCTCTAGTGTGAACTATAAGAAGTCATTCTGATGCCCTCTGTCCTAGAAGACATAATAGAACATTCTGGAACACAGATGACTAGAGATTGTGCAAAAGGCATCAAACTTTCTTACATACAAGTAGCATCTTGCTCTGGGTTGAATGTGTCTCCCCAGAACCCCCAATCCCTCAGAATGTGACCTTATTTGGATCTCAAAATGTGATCTTTACAGAGGTAATGAAGATAAAGTGAGGTCGTTAAGGTGGGTCTGATTAATAGGACAGGTGTACTTATTGGAAGGAGAAATTTGGACACAGATAGGCACAGAGGAAAGATGGTAACTACCAGCCAAAGGGAGAGACCTGGGACAGATCTCCTCACAGCCCTCAGAAGAAACTGACTGGCACTTCGATTTTAGACTTCTAGCAGTCTAATTCACGCCTCATGGTTCCAGCATCACTGGAGAATGAAATAGTCCATATAAATTCATTTTCTAGGTAACAGAAGTGTTCTGGAAAATACGTAGTTTGGAAATTTTCATACTACTATCTCTTAATAAAGATACTTCTACAATGCACACTCTGTTTTACTGAGGATGACTAAAAAACACCATCTAAACCTTTTTTTTTAAAGATTTTTATTTATTTATTTGACAGAGAGAGAGAGAGAGAGAGCGCACAAGCAAGGGGAATGGCAGGCAGGGGAGAAGCAGTCTCCCACTCAGTAAGGAACTGATGTGGGGCTCGATCCCAGGACCCTGAGATCATGACTTTAGCCAAAGCCAGCAGCTTAACCAACTGAGCCACCCAGGTGCCCCCATCTAAACTTTTCTTAATGATGTGGGGTCATCAGTGGCTGTGGGTACAGAACACTGTCTCTGCAGTCCACAGCATCCCTCATTTCCCTGTGTTCTAATAAAAAGTTCCCGAATGTCCTCTTTGCCACTCCTTCGCTTCAATGTTTCTTCTAGTCTGCTTTGAAAGATCAGAAACAAGGAAAATTAGGCATTGAAACTGTTTCTGAAATAAAATTAATAGTTCTAAGTTAGGGTCTAAGAGTCTCCTAGGGGTCGAACCTCAGAGACCTGGAAAAACTTCTTTTGTTGCCTACTTCTTTACCCTCCATTCTCAGGGGATCAGGTGGTGAGACCCCTTATACTCAAGAGAATTGAAGGACTGTGCTAAATTGACACAAAGTGGGTCACAAGAGAAGCTTCTGGCCTCCTTGAAGTCTTAAGAATTTACCCCATAAAAAGCAGCAGCTTGGATCAATTATATCTGGGGAAACAGGCTCCTCTATCAAGAGCCCAGTGAGGCTTTCTTTTGTCATTGTAATTTCTACACTTGGAATATGGTTATACCATAGGGTGAAACTCTCTGGAATGACCTTTCCATGATGCAAAATTAGTTTAGGAAATTCTAATTCCCCAAGCAGAACGATAATCAGATTAAATGACCACAAAGGAATAAGCTTGTCTTTGAAACCAAAAGAGTACTGACCAAATTAGATTCTTTACTACATCCTCTCGCTTTTAAAAAAGAACACATTTACTCAGTTATTCAATTTCCACTGATTGGAAGCTGCCTTCTTTGCCACCCTTGGTTTTGCACAGAATGGAGATTTTTCTGCTTTTCGCCATGATCTGGAGTGATGCTGGTGGTGCCAGGGGGAGAAAAGAAAACGTTGAGGTTATTAAGTATGTACGATAAGCAAAGCGCTATGACAAATGAAATGCATCTATGCCCTATCTTACTGACACCTCAGTGCCCAAGTAGGTGGGATATTATTAATCCCATTTAACCGATGACGAAACAGGGACCTGAGGTGTTCAGACAACTTGTTCTGAGTCACCCAGCTACTGAGTGCTAGAACCTGGGTTTTAACCCAGGTGGTCTAACTCCAGAGCCTGCATTCTTAATCATTATGGTATAGAGAGAGGTAAATGTCAAAACTAATCATGAAAATGAGTGTAATCTTGCTTAAATGCCATATTTTGAAATTATGTAATAAAAAAGCATCTAAAACAAAACTGCATAGGCCAGAAATATTTTCAAAATCTGCCATCAAGACTGGCTATTCTATAAAATACTGATTATTATTTTTTGCAAGGCTAATCATGGGCTTTTAACTTGCTTAAGAAATTGTTTGTATTCTGAGGCACCTCCCAGATGAGGACTTATGAAAACCATACACACGAATATGTATGTGTGGGATTTTTGTAAGCCGAGACCATATTGTTATCCACAAGAGAGAGCTATGAAAAGGCATATAGTCTCTATTAATTAGTCATGGGGGGTGTGAAACATGCATGCTGCAGAGTAACTGGCAGAAGGAGAAAGGAAAGGTAGGGAGTAGGATGGAAATGGTGACAAGTCGGAGTCAGACATTTTCAGAGTAAGAAAAAAAATATTTTCAGAACTATGCCAATACCATATTAGTGCCTCTCCCCGGCATTTCAGAGAGACTCGCAGCTCATTGTGTCTATTACTACCTGGTTTGGAAAAGGTATTAGGACATAGAATGGCAAAGCAAGTAGAGCTTGGTTTTTCATTTTTCTGTTCCAAACTCCCAAGCAGCTTTATTTAGATTCTTAAATAAAATCCTCAAGGCTGTCACAACTTTTGAGCCTTTCATTCTCAGTAAGAGTCTTCTGTGAAATCTCTTTCCAGTTAGAGATTAAAAAGCAAACAAAACAAAAAAACCAAATTGCTTAATTGTTTGGCTTTTCTTTGGTGTTCTTTTTGTCTTCAGAGTTAGCATTCATGTGGCACTTTTGGAAATTTGAACTGAAATGTACCAACAATGAGAATTTCATTTGTGTGGCTAAATATGATTATTCTTGTAAATCTCTTATGCTTAAGCCAATTGGAAAACACAAATAAACATTGCATGATAGAATCTCTTCCCTTGTTCAGGGCTTTGTATTAAAAAAATTATTTCACGACCTGCTCCAGACCCCAAATATATCATGCAATTGAATTACGCTGACAAGTCCTCAGAGGTGAGCCAAAATCTGTTAAGGATGCAGGTTCTGGTAATTGAAGATTAGCTCAGAAGGCAGGAAAGTCAAGAACTCCCTTTTCCTTTTCTTGAAAACTTAAGCATGTCTCTCTCTTTATGCTTCAGTTTCTCCATATTAAAATGGGGAGGGAAAAAAATCCCATCATTTCTCCACCAGTGTAAAAAGTAACTTCTATTTCAAAGAGGCCTTTTAAGAAGGTCATTGCCCCCCTCAGCATTTAATTAGGGGATAATGCTCTGGAGACAGAAATCTGTCATGAGATAAAGGTCTTTAGCAGGTTTTATTCAAGGAGCTGCAAAGCTGAGACACTGTGGAAAATAAATGTCACGTCCAAGGGTTGATATTTATTTTCAAAGCAAGAAGACTGGCCGTACTGGTTGTCAAAACCCAAGCAGCAGCAACACTGTCTTACTGGCATCTTCAGACTCAGCCCTTGCGAGGCAAGGGACCTGCCATGCCTATGTTGAGTGGGTCTGGGTGGGCTTTTATATAGTACATAAGTAATGAGTAAGTTAACTAGAAAAACTATACAAATTATACACTATACACTAGTGTATATAAACTATACACTATACAACAAAGCTATACGCTAGCTTCCACAAGAAGTGGAAGAAATGTGAAAGAAGATCCTCGTTTGGGGTCTCAAAGTAACGAGTGAAAAAGAAAGAAATGTAAATGATTTGGTCTATCACCTGGAGGAAGGCAGAGCCCACAACTAGCTTCTTCCACTGGTTCCCTTTGGCAGTTCCATTCAGTTGGATGACCCAGATGCCATGTTCCAGGGATGAGCGGAAAACACAATGTCTTCTTATATCTGGGACAATCTACTACACATAAGCTTTTAAAGTGCTTTCTCTATTCCATGGGGATTTATGAAGTATCAGCTACATGGCCGGCATAAATGGGAGCTAAAATATTTATTTGACAGAGATCACAGTAAGCAGAGAGGCAGGCAGAGAGAGAGGAGGAGGAAGGCTCCCTGCTGAGCAAAGAGCCCGATGCGGGGCTCTATCCCAGGACCCTGGCATCATGATCTGAGCCTAAGGCAGAGGCTTAACCCACTGAGCCACCCAGGCACCCCAGTAGCTAAAATGTTTAAAAGGCATCATTCCTACCCTTCAGAAACTTAAAACAAGGGCATGCAAGAATTCTTGTTGTTACAAACTCCTCAGCTGGTTACGACATAATTATCTGGAAGATGGTAAAACTCTGCTAAATAAAGCCTAGACTTTCCAATCATTAGCACAGCTTGCTGTCACCACAAGCTCTGGAGGGGTCCATTGAAGGATGACTCCTGACTAAATAAATGCTATTCATGTGTAGCCATGAGATTCCTACTGCCACGAGCACCTAAAGGTAAGCTATCAGCTGGCCAAAGATCCATTTCTATTCATTATATAGCTGAATAAGAACAAAATTTTTGAAGGTTGGCTCTAGTTTTATATTGCATTGCCTTCCCTTTTTTCCCCCTAAGTTACGAGTCATGGTCCTAAGTATTTGACTTGAGGGGAAAAAAAAATCCTTTACAGCTAATATTTCACAGCTGAAATACTTTAAAGGAATTTATTTCAGAGACTCAAATAAACAATACTTAAAAATAAAAAAGAATAGGGCTCATACTAAGGAAGGACACAAATAAAAGGGGGGAAATTTTTTAAAAAGATGATATGCCAAAGGTAAAAAGCATTTAAAAATAGTCCACTGTTATCCAGCCTCTGAGTCATATTAATATCGGGTGTGAGAGAAGAGTTCAGCTGATAAAAGAGAAGCTGATTTAAGTGAATGGACTTCTCATACGAGCAAATTCTGACCCCTTTTGTGCTTTAAAAGGTCATGAGGATTGGGTAAGACTGAACTTGTTGCAAATATATGGGGCTGGATGTAACTTCAAGAACCTTCACGTTCATTCGCTCATTTAATCCATGCACAATCGTGCGAGGGGACGAACGGTCTGTTTTAAAGATGAAGCCACTGTGGAAGGTCAAACCGAAAAGTGACAAAGCCAGGACACAAACCTGGATCTTCTGCCTCCCAGGTCTGAATGCTTTCCAATACATCCAGATTTTGAAAAATATTGTTACTGGCTCTAGCATTGTTCAATGTAGTCATGAGACACACCAGGAAGAGGAGGAGATGGCAAAAAGGGAGGAAGTGGGAGAGAGGAAAGCTTTTGAATTTTCCAAATAGTCCAGGCTTTGCCTTGATTACACACTGTCCTCATTCTTATCACAGTGGATGGGAGTTGCTTGTCCCTGTGCAAATTGTGGCTGCAAAACCGGTATGTGAGCTTAAGTGCCAGCCACGGGTGCGGGCTGTGCTCTGGTTAATTACCCTGAGTGACAGTTTCAGCAGTGGCATTGCCTTATGGGAAGAGCTGTGTGTCTTTCCTCTGCAGCAGCCACTTGAGCTCTGATTTACAAACTCCGCCACCCATGATCAGCCTCAAGGCAAATTTTGCTACCTTACTGATTTGATACACTTCTTGGGGCTTTACTTGGAAATCTCCCCCCAATTCCTTTGGCCCACATTCCAGGAGTTATCTGGTTAGGTTATTCATTATTATTTTTATCTCATTTTCTAGCAAAATCAACTCAAGAGTGGAAATGTGTTGGCCAAGCTCGAGGCTTGCAACCATAGGTGGTCATAATTACTATTAATCACTGCTCTAGAGAATGTGAATTCAATCTAGAACTTGAAACAAGATTCAAGTCATCAGCTATCTATTCTCCCAGAGCAGAAATGCCTGGATATGTAGAATCACAAATGAAGGCTAAGGGAAAAGGTCATTCACCTTAAATATTTATGAAGATTAGGTCGTGCTTTTTATTGATGTGGACTTGTGTGACCCATTTGGAAAACCTATTACCTATGTCCGACTTTATTCATTACTGAGTAGGTATGATATAAATTTATCTCACGAGCCTACCTTGTATTTACAAAGCATTTTGAAGTACTCACATGAAAAAATGGACTGGACTACAGGAATATGAAATATTACTATAAATTCTAAGCATGAGGGAAGATTGTAAATCCCAAAAACAATTGTTTCTCATACTGGTAAATAATGAGATTTTAACAAATTAAACAGGAAATATATATGACTCAAAGCTTTACGTTAAATAAATATTAATAAAGGTAAGCTAAAGTTAAGTAAATATTAATAGACAGGGGAGATACAAAAATGTACAGGATCCTGGCTCTCAGAGATCTTACAATCCATCTGAGAACAAAAAAAAATACAATAATTAAGTAACAAGGGACACCTGGGTGGCTCAGTGGGTTAAAGCCTCTACTTTCAGCTCAGGTCATGATCCCAGAGTCCTGGGATCGAGCCCCACATCGGGCTCTCTGCTTGGTGGGGAGCCCTGCTTCTCCCTCTCTCTCTCTGCCTGCCTCTCTGCCTACTTGTGATCTCTGTCTGTCAAATAAATAAATAAAATCTTTAAAAAAAATTAAGTAATATAAGAGGTGTCAAAGGCAAATATTGTTATTACCTTGTGAAATGCAATTAGCAAAGTAGCTACTATAGGCAGAGGATGGAGAGATCATTTTCAGAAACAGTGGGCAGGAATAATTGTAAAATAAAAAACTTATCAAACACATCTTGAAGGCTGAATCCACTGAAACAGAAATGGAGGAGGGGATTCTTTTTTTTTTTTTAAGATTTTATTTATTTATTTGAGAGAGAGGCAGTGAGAGAGCATGAGCGAGGAGAAGGTCAGAGGGAGAAGCAGACTCCCCGTGGAGCTGGGAGCCTGATGCAGGACTCGATCCCGGGTCTCCGGGATCATGATCTGAGCCAAAGGCAGTCGTCCAACCAACTAGCCACCCAGGCGTCCCAGAGGAGGGGATTCTTTGTGGAAAGAACCCAATGGGAAAGAGAACAGACCAAAAAAAAAAAAAAAAGGAAGAGTATAGATCCAAAAAAGGAAAAAGAACGCAAAACTGCAAGTTAGGGTAACAAGAACAGTACAACAAGACAGTGCTGGGAAGGCCATTTGGAACTGGACCTTGAATGCCAGGTTAAGGAGTGAAGGTTTCTGAACACAAAAGCATCGTGCTTCAAAGCAGCATTTTAGAAATATTAATTTGATGATGGGGTGCCATGTTAAATGGAGCTGGGAGATTTGGAGGCTGGGAGATCAAAGAGAAACCATGGCAAGTGCCAACACGGAAGGATGGTGGTGGGATGGAAAAGGGAGGTGGGGGTGGGAACTATGGAGGAAGAAGCCCCTCCCTCTCCATGCACTTATTAGCATTTGTTGTTGGAGCTTTCTGTTGTTTCATAAAGAACTGTCAAATCTGTGGGTTCCAAAGAACTGATTCATTTTGACAGTTTCCAGGAAGGAACTGGGGAAATGGTGGACTTACTAATTTTGAACCTGCAACACAAAACACCTGTATGAGTGGATACGGTGACCCTTTTCTTCATCCATATCCTCATCTAAGGACCAAAAAGGGTATCTCAAAAGTGTCCCCCCCCAAAAGTGTCATGGCATGTAGGATTTAAAGATCTGAAAACATTTTATTTTAAAAGAAAGCTAACTCGAGTTGAACATGGGCTATTCCATACTTTTCCATAAATACGTGTGAAAGGAAGCTCCAAGAATGCCAGCATCCTCTTTACACCCGCAGCCCTGTGTTGGAACTCCTGATACAATAACCCTCTGATTTGGAATATTTGTGATCTAAGGTATTTATTATCCAGAAATTTGGGGGAGTTTGATGTACCTCTGATTGAGCAGGGGGAAAAAGTTTCAGGAGAGTTTTGTGACAATTCTAATCCCATGCCCTGGTGCACAGTACGTTGATACACATACCTATGTATACAAATGCGTGTACCTATACATAATGTCCACAGATACACAGACATGTAGACTTGTGGTAATGTTATTGGCATCCCGGCCTCTGCACCGAACCTCT
Source organism: Mellivora capensis (assembly GCA_004024625.1). NCBI lineage: Eukaryota > Metazoa > Chordata > Mammalia > Carnivora > Mustelidae > Mellivora > Mellivora capensis. Next base: position 147,510 of record PISX010002501.1, on the reverse strand, counting down.
GCAACCACATTCTGATTTTATCGCTCACAGAAATGCAATCCCTTGGCCCATGATAGGCACTCAGGCTTGGCACACACTCTTCCAGTAACACCTCTTGACAGAAAGATGGCGCAGGATAGAAAGCCCCGTCCCCACATTCCCTACACCTCACTCCATGGCCCAGCACTCGGAACCCCTTTCCTGGGCGGTGTCAAATTCAACTCTTTCCAGCCCCTTGGAGTCTGCCTCTTGAGGGCGGCAACAGAAGGAAGCCTGAAGGGGAGACAAGTTTGCAGTGACAGGTAACGGAGCCTCTTGGGAGCTTACGCTAAACTCGGGGTGCAGTCCCTGTTCCTCCCCCTCTCTCTAGCCACCCCCCTCCTCTCCTTGCTCCCCCTTCTCAACCTCCCCCAAGTTGGCAGAACTAGGCTGACAAGTCTTGGCGCAGGGGTGAATAAACAAATCACCTACACCCACTCCCACCGGCCTTGTAACACTGATTGATCATCCAGTTTGGGCCTGAAGCAAATTTATGTTTGGATTTCAGTAAGGGAAGGTGGTTAACACTGCTCAGCTTTATAAACTGAACAAGCCTTGCTTTTAGCTCTTGACTTGGGTAGCTGTGACAATCAGTCTCTCTCCGCAAGGTAAGAATATGGGTTTGGTCCAGATGTCCATGTTCCCTCCAGACCCTATTCTTTTTATTCCGATGCGAGAAAGGCATGCGAGCGGTATATAACGTTTTCGTGCACCCTTACATGGGTAATTAGAAGCTGTTTACTTCTCCAGGATTCCATTAAAGGCTTTTCATTTTCAAGGCTGAGCTGAGGACGTCACCATGGCCCGATTAGAGAGGGGGCTTGCAGTCCCGCTGCTGCCAAGGTGGCTGTTCCCTACATAGAATCCACCCACAGCCGGGCTAACAACTCGCCAATTTCACACGGATTCATTCGCCAACTCAAAACCACTGATGGAACTCAAAATGCTATAGGATATTCACCCTCCTGAGTATTTACATATTTTCTCCTCTCATCTCTCCAAAACTAACCCTAGAGTTTTCCGAATCTGGGAACTTGGGCAAAAGGAGAAAGCAACCGAGCAGCCCCAGGACTCTGAAATGTCAGCTCATTAGGTCAATCAAAACTAACAGTACCTTTTTGTTTGTATTGACCCAGCTCAAAATATAAAATCATGTGAATAATAAAACACAGAATACAGGTGCTGTAACTGAATGTGAAAAGTCTGGGACGTAATTAAATGTGTTCTTTGTTCTTGGCGGTGTCATTTGCTCTACGTTAACATTTGTGTTTCCTTAAGCCTCTCTTTAAACTATCCACACGCGCTGTTGCATCATACTCACATATTCATTAGTCGGGGCTGAGGAGTGTGTGATTTTCCACCTGGTCCTCAGCGTTAGCTGTCAGATGCACAAACCTTCGCTTCCTTTCTGCGTCTATTGCACCGGAACAACAGAAGCTCCTTGCAAGACCGCCCAGAGAGCGTTCTTTGACAGCTGAGGGGCTTGCTCCGGCAAGGCGCAGGGCGCTCTGCTGGAAAGTTTCCTCTAAGCACTAACACCCGCCTCCGATCCCCCGAGCTGGCAGGGCGCAGGCTGGCTGGGTCCCCTCTTGACGGGGGAAGGGTTTTACACACACTCTGCAAGGCTGTGAGATCCGAGAAACAACCTCGCCGCCAAACTCCTCCAACCCCGGCGGAAAGACTGTCCAAGCCGCTCTGGGCGCGGGGAGAACGCCGAGGTCCCCTCCCCGCTAAGGGGAGCGCGCGCTCTGCTCCGCAGGGAACCTGGCACAGGAGGTAGAGGGGACTGAGGAGGGGGGCCCAGGAGGGAAGCCCGGGAGGCAAAAGGGGCGCGGGAGGGAGCGGACTGCGGGAGAGAGCGGGGGCCACAGGGGGCTGCGGGGACGCGGGTGGCAGCCGGGCGCAGTAGTGGGGTAGGGGACACAGGGCCCTGAAACCCGCGGGCGCTGCAAGGGGCGCGCCTGCAAGAACCGGCGGGGGCGGCGCTCGTGCGATCTGCCCCGGACTCCCCGGAGCAGAGAACGGCCGGTGGGAGGGGGCGGGGATGTGGGGAGTTGGGATTGCGGGGGGGGGGGGGTGGGGGGAACTAGATAGGGGCGTGCCTTTGCCCGGATTGGCTGCAGGAGCCTGACGCGAGGTCCCGGGGGTTGGCTCGGGGGAGTGGGAGCGGGGTGGGGTGGGTGCTGGGTGCCGGGGCCGCGGGCTCAGCGCGGTCAGAACCATGCTGAGGTCCCGGCGGCTGTTCCAGCAGCGGCAGCGGCTCCAGCAGCAGCGGCGGCGGCGGCGGCGGCGACAGCGCACGGCTCGGGCGGGGAAGGCGCCCGGCGCCCATGCCTCCGGCCCCGCGAAGCGGCTGCCCTGACCTGGCCGCGACCTCCCTCCGCGCGCCCCGCCGCCCCGGGCCCCTGGGGTGTTCCCCCACCACGGCCCAACCCCGCCACACCCCCCGCCCCCGGCCTCCGCAGCTCGGAATGGGCGCGGGGGCGCTCGCCCTGGGCGCCTCCGAGCCCTGCAACCTGTCGTCGGCCGCGCCGTTCCCCGACGGCGCGGCCACGGCGGCGCGGCTGCTCGTGCCCGCGTCGCCGTCCGCCTCGCCGCTGACCCCGACCAGCGAGGGCCCCGCGCCGCTGTCGCAGCAGTGGACGGCGGGCATAGGCCTGCTGATGGCGCTCATTGTGCTGCTCATCGTGGCGGGCAACGTGCTGGTGATCATGGCCATCGCCAAGACGCCGCGGCTGCAGACGCTCACCAACCTCTTCATCATGTCCCTGGCCAGCGCCGACCTCGTCATGGGGCTGCTGGTGGTGCCGTTCGGGGCCACCATCGTCATGCGGGGCCGCTGGGAGTACGGCTCCTTCTTCTGCGAGCTCTGGACCTCGGTAGACGTGCTGTGCGTGACGGCCAGCATCGAGACCCTGTGTGTCATCGCCCTGGACCGCTACCTCGCCATCACGTCGCCCTTCCGCTACCAGAGCCTGCTGACCCGCGCGCGGGCACGGGCCCTCGTGTGCACCGTGTGGGCCATCTCGGCCCTGGTGTCCTTCCTGCCCATTCTCATGCACTGGTGGCGGGCCGAGGGCGACGAGGCGCGCCGCTGCTACAACGACCCCAAGTGCTGCGATTTCGTCACCAACCGGGCCTACGCCATCGCCTCGTCCGTCGTCTCCTTCTACGTGCCCCTGTGCATCATGGCCTTCGTGTACCTGCGGGTGTTCCGCGAGGCCCAGAAGCAGGTGAAGAAGATCGACAGCTGCGAGCGCCGCTTCCTCAGCGGCCCGGCGCGGCCGCCCTCGCCCGCGCCCGTGCCGGGCTCCCCGCGCCCCGCCGCTGCCGCCACCACCCCGCTGGCCAACGGGCGCATCAGCAAGCGGCGGCCGTCGCGCCTCGTGGCCCTGCGCGAGCAGAAGGCGCTCAAGACGCTGGGCATCATCATGGGCGTGTTCACGCTCTGCTGGCTGCCCTTCTTCCTGGCCAACGTGGTCAAGGCCTTCCACCGCGACCTGGTGCCCGACCGCCTCTTCGTCTTCTTCAACTGGCTGGGCTACGCCAACTCGGCCTTCAACCCCATCATCTACTGCCGCAGCCCCGACTTCCGCAAGGCCTTCCAGCGCCTGCTGTGCTGCGCGCGCCGCGCCGCCCACGGGAGCCACGCGGCCGCCGGAGACCCGCCGCGCGCCTCGGGCTGCCTGCCCCGGGTCCGGCCGCCGCCGTCGCCCGGGGCCGCCTCGGACGACGACGACGACGACGACGTCGGGGCCGCGCCGCCCGCGCGCCTGCTGGAGCCCTGGGCTGGCTGCAACGGCGGGGCGGCGGCGGACAGTGACTCGAGCCTGGACGAGCCGGGCCGCCCCGCGGGCGCCTCGGAATCCAAGGTGTAGCGCCCGGCGCCCGCTGGCGGCCCCCCGCGCCCCGGGAGCAAGAACGCCCCGGCGCCCCTGATGGCTTGCGGGGGGGGGGGGGGGGGGGAGCGGGAAGCGATCTGTGTTTACTCAAGACCCAGAGCAGGTGAACTCGAAGCCCGCAAACCTCGTCTGATTCATCCAAGGCAAACACAAAAGCCACGGACCGTTGCACAGAAAGGAAAGTTTGGGGAGGGCTGGGAGAGTGGCTTGCAGATTTGTCTTGGGTTCTTTTTTTCTGTGTGTGCTTCGGCCTTCTTTGGTGTGTGCTTGTGATGCATCTTCAGTTTTTTTGGGGTGTCCTTTTTTTTTTTTCCTCCAGGTGGATTTTGACACTTGCTTTGAGTACTGGGTAGTGGAAGGGAGAAGCATAAAAGGCTATCAACTTGGCCTCCATCCCGTTGCAGGGAATAGGAGCGGTCCACTGGAGAGAGAAGAAGGAATGACAGTTGTCAGGACATGTTCCCTTTGCTTTCCAAAGACATTTCAATTGACTTCCTGAGTAATGATTTTTCCTGTCCTTAAAGCAAAGGGAAAGGCTGGATGCAAAAAACACGTTTCAAGAAATTTTAAGCTATTCTTGGAACAAGCCTCACCTAGCTTTCTTTTTGTAGGGCAAACCTGCTGTCCCCAACGCGCCTCGGTGGTCGGGCTGAGGGGTTTCTACCTCACACTGTGCACATTGCACAGCAAGATAGAAAGACTTGTTTATATTAAACAGCTTATTTATGTATCAATATTAGTTGAGAGGACCAGGCGCTGAGCCTCTGTGACATGTGACCCTGTCCATTGAAGACAGGACAGAAGAAGGGGAAAAAAAAAAAAACTCAAGAGGAAACAGTTCAGATTACTGCACACATGGGTAAAAAAAAACACAAAACAAGGAGTGGTTCCAAATACCATTTTTGCACAGTGTTAGGAATTGTAAAGTCCACACAAGATATTACTTGCACAAAAAGAAATTAAATATTTTTTAACTGGGGCAGGGGGCAGATCTTACGAAACAAAAATAAAATTCGAACTCGACTTCTGTTCTCCAGTATGTTATTGAGCTAATGATTTATTGGAAAAATACATTTTTATACTCTTTTATCATGGTACTGTAACTGTATCCATATTACAAATATAATTATCTTAAGGATTTCTATTATTTTTTTATGTCCAAGTGCCCACGTGAATCTGCTGGTAAAGTTTAGCACTCGTGTGTAAATGGTATTTTCTGTGTGTGTTTTACCAAGTATTTATACTTTGGTGCGACTAACTACTGTGTGAGGGATTGGTCCATGTGCAATAAATACCAATGAAGCACAATCAAGGTTATGTACCGTGTGTCTGTAGGGGTCAGTGATAATGGAAGAGACAGTTTGTTTTGTTCAAAATATAGGCTGGGTTTCCCATAGAGCTCTTTTAATAGCTTTTCATGACTCAGTAACATAGCAAAATGCCTCTAGACCAAATAAGGCTTGCACCTACTGAGAGCTGCAGACTTGCCCTAAATTTTCACAGCCGGATTCAAGGTATTCTAGACTACTTATAGATGTTTTCAAGATCCCATCTGCTGCACTTGACTTAAGAAGTAATATGTGGGATTGTGTATCTTAAAAAAAAAAAAAAAGTGATAGAGCCAGGTAGATCAATTGCAACTTTGCACAGAAACGCAGGGGAAAAAACTAACTCCTTGAATAATGAGTTGCCTGCCTGGAAAAGAGGTAAGTGGCTTCCAGCTTGTTTTTGTTTTCCAGTAGAAAATCACAGCCTACAGATGACAATCAGTGTGCACAGATTCCTTCAGTGGCCATTTAGAATGGGAAGTGCTTGTATGCTTACACAAAAAAATGTATAAAAACAGCTTTTTAAGCCAACATTTTTTTTTCTCTTACATAATTATCTAGACCATTTTTCCAGAAACTGGGGGTGGGCAGGTCACAGGGAAAGGCAGATGTGAAAAAGTTTAACCCCCCAGCAAAACTGTGACATCCAAATGGATGGGCTATTTTCCATAAAATTGATTTCTAAAGAAAGGATAGTGAAATTCCATCCTGGGATTAATTCTGCATTCTCCAGAATAAGTCTTTATCTGTTTATTTTTAACCAAGCACTATATTTCATGATCGTACAGCAAAGAAACCAAAGCGAGGATTATAAAGTTTTGACTCCCTACTGAGCTTTAGCATAAAGAAACGAATCTCTGCTAAGGAAAGTGAAGACTGAATATCCTCTTTTTTTTTTTTTCTTTTTGGCAATAGAATATTCTAAAGACCAGGAGACAGTGTTTTGAGAAAGGTTAATGATGCAGATGTTTCAGAGACCAACAGAAGGTTGTATGAACAAAAGTGGCTATGAAGTTTAACCCCCTTCTCCAGGAAAAAGAGGGAGAGGAAGGGAACGAGAAAAAGGGAAAAAGGGAGAGGAAAGGAAAGAAAGAAAGGAGGTGGGAGGGGGAAGATGGCAAAACTTACTTAAAAATACAAAGAAAAAAGAAACTTAGTTTGGAAAATATAAAATCTATCTCAGGATGAAATCTCACTTGTTCCCCAAGAAATAAATAGAGCCCACTTCTATCCTCACCCCATGAGTATACACGATGCATTTTGTTAGGGGTTTTGTTGTTCTTCATTTTAGTTTATACTAAAAAATTAACAGACAACACCTACAGTGTCTTATGAAGAACCCTCAAGTGCCAGGGTAATGCTTCCCTCTCCTGACTTCCTCGTTATTTTGTTTAAATAAGTTCTTGCGTCTAAACAAAAAGACATCTTCCCAGCCCCATTTCCCAGGCCCATCAAACCTCAGGTCTTAAAATCATGACACTCCTTTAAACTTTAGTAAACAAATATATATAATTCAACTACTTGGTCGAAACTCTTTAGTGAATTACAAGAACCAACTATAATCTTGGAACCAGTTGGTACGTATTTGTAGGAAATAGAAAAAGATTTTTCTAGAGTCTCTTGGTACTCTGAGCATTATAAGGATTCCGAAACAGACCAGTGGGTGACTTCCGACTCTCCGTGATAACTACTTTTTTTGTTATTTTTGAAGAAGACAGACATTGATTTATAACAGAAATGCAGGAAACTGGGCTGTCAATCCCAACCGCTGTGGCAATGAGAGGAGAGAACTGTCAATCCTGTTTAATCTGGTGAAATGATACACTCCAGCAATGACAGAAGACAGCAAAGAATATGCAGAAAATCAACCTTACGCCGTATGTTTGTGTGCAACAAATTCCAAAAGCATAAACCTTAAAATTAACACAGTGACCTTCAATGTGATCAAGATTCATTGCTTCGCTACATTAGAAATTATGTTGAGAATGTGCAAAATTCTCTAGTGTGTAACAAGATATCCCAGCATCTATAAATGCTCCCTCCAGCGCAGAAACATGTAATTGGTATAGAATATAGCTGAATCCCTTGGTGAACTTGCCTAGATAAAACTTTGCAAATGGAGTTTATTTTTTCAGTCCATGCTTTCTTTGGAACTGGAATTATTAATAACTTCTTTTTTGGGGATTACTAATAACTTTTAAGTGGCTATTGTGAAGCCTTTCCTTGGGAAGCACATTTTCCTAGCTTCTCTTAATTTGCATTTTGAACACGCTAACTTCCTCTGGCAATGTGTAAAATTGCCAGACGGAAATTCTGCACCCACAGTATCAGGATGATATAACCATTTAAGTTTTTAGCAAGAGCTTCTAAGCAAGGGTCTAAAGGAAAATTATTAAGTTTTGCTGCCATATGTGAAAAGCTTTAAAAGAATTTTTTTTAACAAAGTTGGACCCATTAGTTCTTTTGAAAGAAAAACATAAATAAAAAAAAAAACAGCAGTAATTCAAATTAAGCACATTGGCACAGATAATTTAGTTTTATTTTGTACGTTTCTGGCATATTGTGCTGAGAAATATTAATTCTTTTGAATCCCTGCCAATTTCCTACTAATCAAAATGGAGAAGATATGCACTGTTTGGATTATACCTAAAAATAGTTGTGCTACAGTCACATCAGCAAATGGAATTAAATTAATTTCTCTTTCTTCCCCTTCACACGTACCCTCTATATTATTTAAATTTCCAACAAAATCTTGCTCCAGAATCTCAGAATTTGTAATTCAGTGTGTCCCAAACTTCACTGCTACATTGCAAGGATTTTAAGCAAACTCCACTAGACTTCTTTCTGAGAAATACACCTCTCCTGAAACTTCCACTTTCACCTTGCTTTCATTTAAAAAGTCTCTATTAAATAGCCCTTAGAATGTAATCAAAGAGGTGACAATACTATAAATAGATACTTTGTGGATTAATTTACCTTCAGCAGAGTCTTTTTGCCCTTTTGTGGGAGGAGAAAGAGAAGAGTTTCTGAATCCAAAAAATTTGGTCATTTGATGGAGGAGTAAATAGGCTTCCAACTCCAATTGCTCTAAAGACAGACTGGAGAAGCAGCAGCCCCAAAGAAAAGCTTACCCAATCACCTCATAGTTAAGAGTATGATCTTTACAGTCAGTAATGCCAGCGGAGCCTAAGACAGCATCGGAAATAACCGTCTGCACCCTATACACCTTTTGCCTTCACTTGCATGTCCTGCAAAGATCTCTCTGAACATCCATCGACCTTCTGTACCCGAAGCCAGTTCTCGTCTGGGACCCAGCACACTCACTAGTCCTTCTCTTGAGCAGTTCTTCAGTTCTTCTCGAATGAGCTTGAAATATCTAGAACATCTAGTTTGAGATCAATTGTCTTCATGGAAGCATTCATTTCTCATGAACAGTTTCTTACAGCTCTGATTTTCAATATATCTCAATACATTGATTACAGTTCTTTCTTCTCTCTCCATATTCCCTTGCTCATAACTGTTAATTAGTATTAGCAAGATCATGCTGTAATTTTCTTCCAATTTATGCAACAAAACTTACCTATGATGCATTTTAAATGTCTTAAGTTTGGATTTCTTCCTGAGAATTTCAGTACTGCTCATAATTATGAGTGAGGAAAAAAACATTTTAACTATTTTTTGTACATTTCCTATAAAAGGTCTTCACATTGAGTGTAAGGTATGGGGCTTTCTTAGGCTTTGTTTTTCTGTTTTTATTTTTCACTTTTTAAGATTTTATTTATTTATTTGAAAGAGAGAGATGTGGTGAGAGAGGGAACACAAGCAGGGGGAGTGGGAGAGGGAGAAGCAGCCCTCCTATCCAGCAGGGAGCCCAATGTGGGGCTTGATCCCAGAATCCTGGGATCATGACCTGAGCCAAAGGCAGACGCTTAACAACTAAGCCACCCAGGCGCCCCTATTTTTCAGTTTCTAACCATAGGACCTTGTCAGTCTTTCAGTATTCTGACTGCAAAGGATAACATTAGCTCTTCCCCCTTCAACTATGTGTAAATCAGTTTTCCTAGTCCTTATTAGGCTAGCATGAATAAATTTCTATTCTTGGAGAGCAAAAACTTGTTCAAATAGATGGCCCAAAGATTTTGGCTGCTCTGGCTGGCCACTGTGGCCAATGACCTTGGGAAAGTGGGTTGGTTTTTCTGCCACTCAGGTTCACTTCCCACAAAGCCAGATCAGTAGCCTTTGTTTGTGAAACCCTTTGAGATAGGAGTTTATTGCTTTGCAAAGTCTATCATTTCAAATACTTCCTCCTAACTTTCTTTTCCCTTTCCTTGCAACTCCACCCACAAAAATCCCTGGTTGTTGTTGGTTTGTTGTTTTTTTTTTTTTTCTTTTTAAGTGAAAGGAACGGCTAAGAAGAGCAAAATAAATATACAGTACCCCATGCATCCAAACAAACGGTCCTTCCCTTTTATCACAGTTAAAGTTCTACAGAAACCGCAGCTGAATAAAATAACCTCCCCAAACACCAGCTTAAAAAAACCTGTTTGACATGTGCGAAGCAAAAAATGGTTGTTTAATGATTTTTCACTCACAGCCACTTTGAGAAAAAAGTGAGTCAATTTGAAAAAGTTGTTCACCTCTACAATTTTGTATTGTATTGAGTTGTAAATGCTAAAAGCGACTCTGGATTGTTCTCTTTTTCTGGGCATAGCAATGCAGAGATGAAAAGTGCTGAGAGTAAGGGGAGTTTGTCTTTTTGTTTACCTCTTTTGTGGCTCACAGAATATTGGGTTTCTTTGTTCCCAACTTCGTAAACAGTGACAGACCTACGGGAACTTTATGGACTTAACGTATCTGTTACATCAACTGGAGGAATTCACCTGCAATCTTGATGTCCTTGTTAACGCTTTTAAAGAGTAAACATTAATAGATGTTCCAATGACATTTTCTGCACTCCAGGGATTTTTCTAAAGCCATTAAAGGTAACATTTTAGTAAGACAGTCCTCTTAAAGAATTCCTTGTGCTTAAATGATTCTGTGATCAACCCTGAAATATTTTTTTTTCTTAAAATAGGCATACTTAAGTAAAACTGAGTCACTAAGAAAAATTCCAGACTCTCTGATGTGGCAAGGACTTTATATATCTAGTAAACAATACCGCTACACCTCGATCAGAGTGCAGACCACTGAAATTGATGGAATTCAGTTTAAGATTTCAAGACACGCCCTACCATTTTATAGCCTGTCCTATCAGCAAATATTTCCTTTGTAGCTAACACAAATCCCTCTTGCTGTGTTGACTTACGACCTATCCCCATAGAATTTCACAAAGGATGACTGATGGATCCACTATTTTCTGTATAAAAAGCCTTCTGATGATAAATATGAAAAATAGTGACCCCCGCTTCCTCAGCTTTCTATGCACTATTTCCATGCACTCTTACAAACTGCAAATTCTTTCATTCTTCCTGTTGTTCAAATGGGACTCATCCCAGCTACAGGGATTCCTCCTTGCTTGAGGCTAGAATGAAATACAGCACAGTAAAGTGTTATGTGTGGCTCCTGGCTGGGGACATCAATGTATTGTCCTTCCTAGAATCATACTGCTAATTTTTTTTTCAAAGTCACCAGAGCCACAAAATTCTGAAGATCTGAAAAAATACTATACAAAGCGACAAAGTGCAGAAGGAAAATTAGTAAGTCCTTTACAGGCTGTGCATACAGCATCCTTGTGAACACAGGAAAAAATAGGCAATATAAATTTTTCTCCAAACAGGCAATTGGGAAAACTCCCTCCCCAAAAGGCAAATGTTTACAGCTCTCTTGGAATCTTTTGAGTAGGAATACACCTAAATGACTAAATAAGTTTCTTCACACTAGTTGTACTCAGGAGACACCAGAGCTATTGAGAGGATTTCTGTCATTAGTCTTCCAGATGTGAGATGCAATTCAGACGCTTGACTGTTCTTAAAAGATTGAGGGTGGGGCGCTTGGGGAACTCAGATGGTTTGAGTGTCCATCTTTGGCTCGGGTCATGATCTCCAGGTCCTGGGATCGAGCCCCGTGTTGGGCTCCCGGCTCGGCAGGGAGTCTGCTTCTCTCTTTCCCTCTGCCTCTCCCCCTGCTTGGGCTCTCTCTGTCTGTCTCTCTCTCAAATGAATAAATAAAATGTTAAAAAAAAAAAAAAAAGACTAAGGGTACTATGCACTGAGTGAGTGTGCTGTATGGGAAGCAAGAAGCCTAAGACTCTGAGCCTGTCCCCAAGGCACTTGCTCTGGCTGGGGGGACTGGACCTCCACATGTGGCAAATGACAAAGGCCCTTGAGGCAGGCGTGGTTGAGTGCCAGTCACATGGGCGGAGAGTCAAGGCTCTAAACCAGCACTATCCAACAGAAATACAATGCAAGCTCTATGTTTAATTTTACGTCTTCTAGTAGCCACATTTTTCTATTTTTAAAAAATATTTTATTTATTTACTTATTCATTTGAGAGAGAGTGTGTGCTCGTGCACACGTGAGCACGGGAGGAACAGAGGAAAAGTGTTATGTGTGGTTGATTCTGTGATCAACCCTGATATAATTTTTTCTTAGAGAGAGAAGCACTGTGCACCGCAAGAAGATCGGACATGACCCTCTATTTCCTTTGTACATTCGGATTTTTCCTACAGACTTAAAGAATAATTTCGCTAAGAAAGGTACAAACCTCCAGCTGACGTGCCTATGAAGCCAACTCCACCAGGCATCCCAGGAAACAACGGGGTTCTTCCCCAGTACTTCCAAGAAATGACATATATCTATGTATATTGCTCTAAAGAGAGAGATTAGGCAAAATATATGGGATGAGTCCACAAACACTTACTGGAGGCGCTGTGGGGCCCGAGGTGCTTGCAACTCTTGAGCATTTTTTGAGTTTTAGGAAGGGAGTATGGTGCATACGCATACACTGTATATTACATAATACCCTTAACAGGGTCCAGGTCAGAATTTTAAAATCAAACATTAATGTCTCTGCAGTGAAATGTTTGGTCATTCATACTAAGTGGGCAAATAATGACTATAAATAGCCTCTCGCTAGTTCAGGTCAAGTTTTTCTGCCAAAGGAGTCCAAGTCAGGTCACATTTACTCTCAAATGATTTATGGAAAAACTCTATCCTCAGAGCTTTCTGGATTATGGAATTGAGAATGAGAAACTATGGACCTGTAATATGGAATGTTCCCTTGTAAAATGGCATCTAATTTTCAGGGAAGGCAGTGAAACATATTGAAACCTACTAAATATGCCAAATTGATTAATTTATGAGTAAGAGTATTTAATAAATACTTGCAAAAGGGGTAAGAAACACAGTTATTGAGACAGTGGTAATTTCGGGGAGATTTTAAATATTTTATTTATTTATTCATTCATTCATTCATTTTAGAGAGAGAGCACATGTGGGCCCGCAAGTGGGAGGGGGGAGAAAAGCTGACTCCCTACTGAGAGCAGAGCCTGACTCAGGGCTCCATCTCACAACTCTGAGATCCTGACCCGAGCTGAAATCAAGAGTCTGGACCCCTGCAGAGAGATTTTAAATAACTAAGGCTGCGTCCTATTAGCAGACATTAAGAATGGCCAAGGGCAGGGGCACCTGGCCGGCTTAGTCAGGAGGGCATGTGACTTTTGATCTCAAGATCACAAGTTTGGCCCCACATTAGGCATGGAAACTACTTTAAAAAAAAAAAAAAGGCCAAAGGCATGATGGTGATTAATGGGCAGTTTCTTGGCAGCTATTGGCAAATTTTTTGGAAATAATAGCAATATATATATAGCCAATCTTCTGCTTGTCTGCTTATCTACATGTCTACATCTACCTGCTAAGAAAGTGTTCTTGATGAATACACGGCTGATTCCAAGGAATCTCAGAATTGGAAGAGACTTTAAAATCACTGTAGTCCAGCTATCTCTTAGAATAAAGAAGCTTCTTATCCTTGAGCCCCTCTGAGATTATAAAAGAGAAAAGAAAAAAAGTTATGATTTTTACCCAGAAAGATGCACATACATAAAAAGTGAAAAATGGGGGCACCTGGGTGGCTCAGTGGGTTAAAGCCTCTGCCTTCAGCTCAGGTCATGGTCTCAGGGTCCTGGGATCGAGCCCCACATAGAGCTCTCTGCTCAGCAGGGAGCCTGCATCCCCCCCCCCCTTCTCTTTCTGCCTGTCTCTCTGCCTACTTGTGATTTCTCTCTCTGTGTCAAATAAATAAATAACATCTTCAAAAAAATTAAAAAGTAAAAAAAGTGAAAAATGTCACAGTCATTGTCAAGGTGTCTCCTGACCCCTGGTTAAGCATTTCTGCCTTAGATGCAAGCCATATTTAAAAAGAAAGCTAATGTTTTATCATTTCACAGCAATCAGTACCCTGGAGGGCTTCGTTCCCTCATAAACTGACTGTGGTCATATGTTTTGGTGGCTTCTGTGACATCTATCTCAACTTATGATTCTCGATACAATATTTATAAGATAAAATCTTTTGGACTCATTGTGACCCTTTCTCTTTATCTTAAATGTTGAAAAAAACATAATGACATTTTTAGCTTTCCTTTATGTATTTTTACATCCTTATCACCCATAATTCAGAGGAGAGAAAAACAGAAAAAGAGGTCCTCTACGGAAAAACATAAAATTTTCTACTAGTCCATGCATCAAGCATCAATTTTCAATGTGACATTAACTGGGAAAGGAAATGATGAAGTAAATTTTCTAAGTGTTGCGCTGTCCCTAGAGAAAAGATTTATATTCGTCTCTGGCTTCAAATCATGATTTAGATTTGTCAGTAGCAGTCACGCCATTTCTCCTTTCTGATGTTTTTAGGAGTCTGATAGGAGAGGACTCGGAGTGTGCTGCCATATACACTTCCTTCCGCACATTTATCTGAACAGTTCACAAAAAGCATCCTTTTCAATCTAAGGGTCTCAAAGAGCCTCGCTCCCCAACACCAGCACCTTGGCACACCTGCAGAAGGCATGCATGAACTAGCCTCGAGATCCCATTGCAAAGGCTGACTTCCTTTTGCACGGGAAGTTAAGCAAGCGATGGTTCCTGCCAGGTGTGCGCAGAAAAACTTCCCTGCAAGCCTCTCTCCATTTAGTCTGGTGAAACTAAATATGAACTGTCCTAAGGGTAAGCTGGATCCCAGCTGAAATCTCACCCTGTTGCTAGGCTCCATCCAGCAGCTCAACACACTGTCTTCATGAGCATGGAAAGACGATGCAGGGAAAAGACCAGGTAGGTCAACAAAGGCACCACAAGGCCAGGTGACTGGTTACTCACCCTTCCTGCACGTATTCTCCTTATCAGGCTTGGCCCTGAGCTTGGGGAGAATGACAGAGAGCTCTCCTTAGGTCAAGTGGCCACGGGATATGGAGGGTTTTCCTTCACATTGCTAACCTTGAGGACCACTTCTCCACTCCCAGTGGGGCAAAAACTCTCAATCATAATTAACGTCACTGTTCCTTTGCTGCTCTTCCATGTCAAAAATATGCCATGGCTGTTAAAATACACGAAACGTGATAGGAGCTCGAAAACATGATGCTAAGTGAACAAAACAGACACAAAAGCCACATATTGCTTGATTCCATTCATACGAAATATCCAGAGTAGGTAAATCCACAGAGACAGAATAGAGGTAGTAGCTGCCAGAGGCTGGGAGGAGGGGGGAATGGAGAATCCTTCATGGGTAGGGGGGTCTCCTTTTAGGGTGATGAGACTATTCTGACGCTGGAGAACAGTGATGGTTGCACAACCTTTTTCTTCTAATTTTATTTAATTTCTCTCAGCAGTGATTTGTAATGTTTTAAAGATTTATTGATCTTGAGAGAGAGAGAGAGAGCAGGGGAGGGAGGAACAAAGGGAGGAGAATCCCAATCCGGCTCCCCACTGAGAGCCACAGTGGATCTCTTACCCTGATATCATGACCTGAGCCCGAACCAAGAGTTGGGCACTTAACTGACTGAGCCACCCCGGAGTCCCATGTTTTGTAATTTTTTTCAAGTCATCTCTACAACCAACATGGAGCTCAGACTCACAACCCTGAGATCAGGAGTTACACACTCTACCAACTGAGCCAGCCAGATATCCCCCGTACACGGCCTTTTTAAATGCATTACATACATGCCACTGAATTGAGCACCTGAGAATGGCTAAAACAGTGAATGTAAGGTTATGTGTCTTTTACCACAATAAAAATTCGATGGGGTCCTTTTCTACTAGGTTCGCAATTTATTTAGATAGACAAAACCATGTAAAACAAACATTGGGGGAAACAGTCCAACAAAAGAAAATGAGAAGGGAAGGAAATTTATTCTGGCTTTAAAAATAGTTAAATTTATTTTTATCAAAGTTGAGAGCAAGTAATGAAGAATCTTAATCTTCATGAGCCAATGGGATTCCCTCATTTTACAGATAAGGAAGTTGAGGCTTCCACTAACCTGTAACCTTCCAGTAACCTGGTAACCTTCTAGTAACCTGGCCTTGGAAAGCGGACATCCAGATTTGAATCTGATTCTGTAGATGTATTGGCTGTGTGATTTAAGTGCAGTTACTTAGTGTCTCTGAACCTCGGGCTCCACATCCATAAAATGAGATGGAAAGTACTTGGTACTGTACTTCCCTGAAAGTCCCCAGAGCATTTGTTGACACAGCAAAGCCACATTTATTAGAATGTACTGTGGTCAGGGAGAACACCAGCTTGACAAATTTTAGCAGCGTCTCAAAAGAAGAAGTGAAGATGGGTATTTATAGGGTTTTAGGATCTGGTTCCAGTGATCTACAGCAGCTCTTTGAAGGTGGGGCTGACTGAGCTGGGCAGAGTCACAGTACCACGTGCACAGTTGACGGGCACAGCAGAGCAAGGGGACTGAAACAAGTCTTAACAAGTAAACTGCTGTTTGAATAGCAAGCTGTTTGCCTGTTGCCTCTGGTAAACTGATCTGCGGATTTCCTGAAGCAAACTGTGCAGTTATTTATTGGTTTACAATCTTATCATTCCTGACGGAAGGCTTCCTAGAACAAACAGCTAAGTCAATGTGGACATGGCTGGTCTCAGTTCCAGGTTCTAAGAGTTCTGTTATGTTTGATGTCGGAGTCATAGTTCTCAAAGCTACGATGGTCATTCATCAACCATAAGCCCACCCAGTGTCTTTATTTTCTCCCGGATGCTTACCACCATTCCCACTAAAAACTCACTTCTAGATAGTGAATCTCAGCCAGCACCAGAACCAACCAAGTCTCCCACCTTGCATTCCAGAATCCTTCCCGCCAGCCATGATTGGATAGGGTACCACTTGTCCTAATTAATCCAGCCCCAATAAAACTCCCAAATCTTTTCACCACTCAGAATGAAGCAGCAGCAGAGCAGAGTGGTTACCAGGGCAAGAGACCTAGGTCCTAAGTTTGCTGTCACTTGATCTGTGACGGGAAGCCAGTGATTTACCTCTTCAAGCCTCGCTTCCTCATCTGTTAAATAAGGATGACCACACCTGGCACTCAATACATATCAGTCCATTTTAAAAATGAAGTAAATCCATAGCCCCAGATTCTAATTCAATTTTGTTTCTAGGGTTGAACAAAAATGAAGTTCCTTTGTTTTGTTTTCACTCACCCCTTATCTTCTGGGAGGACCTGGGAGTGGTTCTCAGGATGCTGAGAGAGCCTTTCCTGTGGATTCCTGAGCCTGACCTGCTCAGAGGAAAAACATGGAATCTCAAGGGACCGACTGATCCTGAGGGACCCACAAACAGATTTTGGGGCTAAAAGTCAGATTTTTAGATTTTTCAGGCAACCCAGAGTTTAGTTTGATGACCTAAACTTAGTCAAGCCTAAATTCTCTTTTTTACTACTTGTTTCTTCTCCTTTCTAAGGTGATTTCCATTACCTCTCCTGGGCAGAGTTGTTGGACATTTTTAATGGCTCCATTTCAACCTGATTTACTGCCTAGAGGACAAGTACAACTGTTTTTGTTTCAGTATTTATTTATATAAACTAGCAGTTTATCTGACCTGTAGAATTACCCACATTCATATGGCAGGCTAAATCTTAACATGAGAGTATTATGAATAATTCCTATTCTAGGCGCTTCCAGTGGAGGCATCAGGAAAAAAGGCCCCTGAACTAGGGACTGGGACTGGCATGGCATCTAGTGGGTACCCCCCACCCCAGTGAGTATCTTAATCACAATACTGAATTTGTAAAAAGACTGTGGTTGGACAGGTAGCAGTGAAGATCCTTTCCTAGCTCTGATTAATTGTAACTACCTTACATTTAACCATGGATGTGTTCCTGAAAGTTCAAGTTCTGCTTGAAGAAAAATTCAATAATTTTTAAGGGGTTTTAAAAGAGTTAATTGATTTATATTTTTCTATCCAGAAACATGAGGTTCAACTAGAAGATGGGTACTACCGTAGGTAATGGAAACACACAGTTGCCAATCCTGGCCCCTGGTGGAGGAAATGGACAATGTTAGTCTCCAACTGAATTATGCAGGGTTTACCATGAGACCCCCACCCTCCCCAAGAGGAAATAGATCCCCAAATGGGCAGAAACAGTCAAAGAAAGCATTGCCACAAGGTTTTAAGTTAGCTGGAATTTGGTTGATGAGTCGTTTTTGCCGAGATGGAAAGGGCATTCCAAGCAGCGGAGAGAACTTTCCAAAGGCATGGAGGCAAGGAAGAATAAGCTGGAGTCCAGAGATGGCAGGAACCTTTCCATGGCTGGGGCATAAGGCCACCAAGGCTAGCGCATGGGAGAGGATCCACGGTACACAGGCAGAGGCTGGACTGGGAAGGAGTTAATACACCTTACCAAGAATTCTGAACTTCATTCTGAAGAGTAGAGAGAGTCACTGAAGGTTTCAAGTAAAAGAACAACTCAGACTTGAGTTCTATTACGTGCAGTCCACCAGAACACAGAAGACTGGACTGGTGGAGAAAGAACTAGAGAAAGGGACATGAGTTCAGTAAGTGTCAGTGATGAGACAAGGCCATAACTGCAGAAAGGAGGAAAAGCCTATTTCCAGGCTTTCTGGGCAGGGGGGAAGTTCGGGTAAACAGAGTTAGATGTGCGGTTTGAGGTTCTTGAGTTTGATGCGGACACCCAGGGAGAGACAGCCACCAAGCAGTTAAGAGAACAGACTCATGGCTCAGCATTGGGTCAGACAGAGAGATGTGGGGATTGTTGACCCGCCTCTAAGGAGGTGTTAAAAGTGAAAACACTCTCATAGCACCAGCAAAAACACAACAAAACAAGCAAGAGAATCATGATGGGGAGGAGACAAATGTTGGGGAAGGAAACAAGTCATTTCTGGTTTCCTTAAATTGTTTTCCAAATGACAATATTTCTTATATCGTGACTGATAAATGTTTCTTCTTTATAGCCAATGCAGACATTATATAAGAGCAGGTGGAAAAATATAGGTTCCAAGATTATTAAATATAATGCAAGAATGCATGTGATGTGTATATCTATGCACACGTCCATGCATGCATGTGTGTATGTGTGTGTATCTCCTTTCTACATGTGTATATACATGTATATATCCTTCCTCATTCTAGGAAAAGCTGGTGCATCAGCTCTGAGCCAGGTGAGTTGCCCACAAAGAACGAGGAAAGGGTTATATTCTCTTCCTTATAGTTTTTTTATTGTCCAATTTATGGAGGACTTTCCCCTACATCATTAAAAGAATGTGTTTGCCACCAAGGACTTGGTATCAGGCAGACAACATATTTCTTACTTTAGAAGTGCCACTGGTAGAATAAAGAGCCTGAGAACCGGAACTGCTGCCAGAAATACCAGGGTAAATTCACCCACTTCCAAGAAGGTCACTCAGTTTCAGAACAGGGTGCAGGCAGATTGAAGCAGATTCTTGGCACCCACGACTGCTGTGTCTGTCCGTTGCATAACTTACGGCTCTTAGTTCCCTTGACCGAAAGCGCTGGTGTTGACCAGGCATTTTCTGTTCCTCTCTGTTATACTGTTTTCCAGCCATGTCAAAATAATCGTATATTAAGGTGACCTTCCCTAATAAGTCCATCTCCCTTCTGTTTTTAATACCTACCTGTTCAGAATCCTATTTCTAATGAACAGTGGTAACCCAGGAGCTGTCATCTGTCAGGTTTTAGATGTTTGTTAAAAATAGGAGTCCCAGACATGTAGTCATTAGACAACAGAAAACTGTAAACAATCAGAGAAGCAAGTGACAGCAGACATTAATTACATCGGAATTCATGACTCCATCTGAGCTGGGGAAGAGGGATCCAGAACCAACAGCAAATCATAAGGAAACGGAGGGGGGTCTGCCCTTAACAGAAGCAGTACTGACCCACAGGACACGACATCACATTAATAACAAGTTATGCTCCTTGTGTTTTGGACCTATTCAAGAGTAGAAATTAGGAAAAGAGGAATACTTCAGGAATGATGCACAAATACAAAAGCATGCTTTAAAAAGCATCGCTCATCTTTCTTTAGTGTTTTTAGTTTATTTAGCACAACACTAACTGCCCTCACAAACGCCGTCACTTGATCCGAGAGAGCCCTGTGAGATGAATGTTATCCCATTTCACGAATGAAGAAACTAAGGCTTAGTGAGGTCAAATAACTTGCCCTGGGTGTGGACTTGGATGGTGGCTGTACAGGGCTTTAGGAACCCCCGCACCGTCCTCCCAAGCTCCCCCTCTCGTCTACCCGCATTCAGTACTCTAGATAGTCTCCCATCCACGACACCAAGTGCCCCTTAATGGACACAGAAGTGGGAGCACCACCTCCCATCCCCTCACAGTGTTCTCTGATTCTCCCCCTGCTTTGCCAGGTGGGTGGTGGCAGCTTGGGTTTTGGTTAAGAAAGTAACTCTCCAGGGTGCCTGGGTGGTTCAGTTGGTTAAGCTCAGGTCATGATCCCAGGGTCCTGGAACTGAGTCCCACATCAGGCTCCCTGCTCAGTGGGGATTCTGCTTCTCCCTCTGAAACTCTACCCTCTCATGTTCTTTCTCACTCTCTCTCTCAAATAAAATCTTAAAAAGAAAGAAAGCAAGGAAGGAAGGAAGGAAGGAAGGGAGGGAGGAGGGAAAGAAGGAAGGAAAGAAGGAGCGAGCTTCCAAATGACCCTGGAGTTGGGGAATGAAGGTTACAACTAATTGGCTGGCCCCATTATTCCTGCCTCAACACCGAAGCATGATGCCCTGGGTAATATCCAAAGGCAGAAGATCCAAAAATACATCTGCATCTGTCAACTGAAGATCACACTTTTAACATCAGTGGCGGCTTCTGTTTTACGCAAAAAGACTTTTTCCTTTCTCATGCATGACGAAATATGTATTTTTCTTTCTTTTTTTTTTTAAAGATCGTATTTATTTATTTGATAGACAGAGATCACAAGTAGGCAGAGAGAGAGGAGGAAGCAGGCTCCCCGCCGAGCAGAGAGCCCGATGCGGGGCTCGATCCCAAGACCCTGGGATCATGACCCGAGCCAAAGGCAGAGGATTCAACCCACTGAGCCACCCAGCACCCCTGTATTTTTCTTTCTGATCTGGACCCTACATAACTCATTTCCATGGCCCCCTAGTGTTTTCCACAATTTCCCCTGATTTAGGGAAATTCAAATTTCCACATCCTCAGAACCCTAAGATGTAAACTATTTAATGCAATTGAGCAGAAGACATTTAAATAGCAGCCCCAGGTTCACTGGATTACTTGTCATTAACAACTGTGTGCACGCGGGGAGGGGGATAGAGTTCCGGCTAATTGACAATCCCCCAGATATGAATATAAAGCATCCCTGAAAAGCTAATTGTGAAGTGTTTATTAAAGCTTACCCATATGCCTGTGCTGAAAACTAGAATACAAAAACATTTCCGAAGAACTTAGCACTCAAAGGAATAATTAGCAGAAAATATGACACTGTGTGCACCCAAGTGTTAAAATGTGCAGAATGTGATTCAACCGATCAGAGGCCATTAGATAACCATGTTTTAGATACACACCTACACTACAAGAGAGCTACTATTTCCTTGATTAAAAATCCAATAAAAAGTCCATCATTTCTTATAGAAAGCTATGACATTGGGCTAAAGACATTAGTCAGGATTCTTCTTTCTGGCATTTAGGTTTTCCTCTTATTTGAAATCCATTTTAACATTTTTGACATATTTAATAAGAGATGCAGTCATAATGGCCACAAATAGTACTTTCTGGTGCAAATAAAAATTGTTATCTCTACCTACTTGCTCCTTGGAAATTATTTCAAAAACGCGTTTTCGAGGATGACGCTGTTCTTAAGATTTTACTTTTGGAATCCAGATAATGATAGCCTGCTCCCCTCCGTCCCCTGAAATACATCTGCTGGGAGCCCTGATACCACAGTAAGGATTCTCAAGATCTCTTAGAGAAAAGACTTCATAAACTTGACAGCCAACCTCTGGCTTTGAAGAAAAGAAGGCAAGTACAGCTGGCCGGGGGGAGGCCTTCTAAATTCCTTCTCCAGCTTGCAGTGCTGCTGAGAAGTTTTTCCATGAAGCAGTCCAACCCATTGCCACAAGACCTGTTTTTTTTGTTGGGTTGTTTTTTGTTTTTTGTTTTTTTAAACAAGTTGGTAAACTAACTGGAACTTCTGTCCAGTCTGGTGACTCTGTATAAATGGGTGCAACTTTAACTCGACACATTCATTTCTTTCTAGAAAACAATTTATATTCAGAGACTCATGGAGTCCCGGAGTGACAACCACCTTAACAGTTACCCAGTCCAAACAGTGATCTCACGCTTGGATTGTTCGTTTTGAAAGAAGTCTGTTTTCCAGAGTAGCTGAGCTGAGGACCCAGAGCTAGATATTTTGCATGTCCCTGTCCCTTCCCAGCATACTATTTCAGACATCATCTCAATGGTGATCACTCCTGCTGGGTAGTGTGGGGAGATTCTGAGTGCTAGGTTGGGAGATTGTGAGGAGCAGAGGCTGTTCTTCTAATCCTTTGTATTAAAAAAGATGCCAGTATTACTATTCCCATCTTCCATACGAGAAGACTGAGACCCAGAGACTAAGGGAGGTGAGCTTGGATCCAGGACAGTCAGGTTCCAACACCTATACTCCTTCTGCACTTGTTCTACCATAACACACTACTAGAATATTTGGACAATCCCAAGAAAAAATAGGAGAAAAAAAAATGCCTTTTTAAAAGAGATTAAGGGTCACCTGGGCGGCTCAGTGGGTTAAAGCCTCTGCCTTCAGCTCAGGTCATGATCTCAGTGCCCTGGGATCCAGCCCCGCATCAGGCTCTCTGCTCAGCAGGAAGCCTGCTTCGCTTCCTCTCTCTCTGCCTGCCTCTCTGCCTACTTGTGATCTCTGTCTGTCAAATAAATAAATAAGCTCTTTTAAAAAAAAAAGAGAGAGAGAGATTAAGATGGGGGCGCCTGAGTGGCTCAATGGGTTAAGCCTCTACCTTCTGCTCAGGTCATGATCCCAGGGTCCTGGGATCTAGCCCCAAATTGGGCTCTCTGCTCAGCAGGGATCCTGCTTCCCTGCCTGCCTCTCTGCCTACTTGTGATCTCTATCAAATAAATAAATAAAATCTTTTTTAAAAAAAGAGAGATTAAGACGGTTAATAGAAAGAACCAGAAAGCAGTTTATTTGTGCTCACCCAATAGCCCCAGGTATTTGTTTCTCCGTGTTTTTTTTTTAAGATTTTTATTTATTTATTTGACAGACAGAGATCACAAGTAGACAGAGAAGCAGGCAGAGAAAGGAGGAAGCAGGCTCCCTGCTGAGCAGAGAGCCCAATGTGGGGCTCGATCCCAGGACTCTGGGATTATGACCTGAGCCGAAGGCAGAGGCTTAACCCACTGAGCCACCCAGGCGCCCCATCTCCGTGTTTCTTATCTTTTATCCATTAAAAAACAACAACAACAACAAAAAAGAAACTATATTTCTGAAAGTTCCCAGCATATTTGTCGTTTTATTATAAACCTCCCCTAAATATGTAAAGATTTGAAAAATTCCTCTGCGAGCCAACCACTCACAAACTAAGATGTGTATTTTCAAATCGCAGGGCTGGAAAACTGACGAGAAGAGAATGACTTACATGAGCTGGCAGAGAGGCACAACAAGACAAAAGCTCAAAAATCCAGGGCAGTGGTTGGCAGAGTCTGTCCTGGCAGACGTGTGCTCAGACAACGTGGTGCGAATCGAGTGCTCTGAGTAGGACAGCAGAGTGTCTAATTCCTGACTGGGGTGAGGTCCTGGGCAGCGACCAAGGGCATAGAGAGAGCCCTGGCTTAGAAAGCAGACAGAAGCAAGGGAGAGGCATCTGATGTCAGAATAAAGGCCTGATGAGCCCGTGCAACTGAATCTGGATGAATCTACTAAATAGAGTAGAGGCTTACTTGTAATTACCTTTCTGTATTTAGTCTGTATTCCCAAATCCCACGTCAGAGTGCAGGAAAAAAAGAAAAAAATATATACATATATATCTTTTTACTGTGAACTGTTATGTTAATTATGCAGAAAATACAGGGAGGAGGGATTCCAGAGAGGGAAAGCGAGCACACAGCAATGAAAGGGAACATCCAGGGACACCTGGGTGGCTCAGTGCGTTAAGCATCTGCCTTGAGCTCAGGTCATGATCCCAGGGTCCTGGGATCGAGTCCTACATTCGGCTCTCCACTCAATGGGGAACCTGCTTCTCCCACTGCCTCTACCCTTACCCTGCTTGTATATTCTCTCTCTGACAAATAAATAAAATTTCAAAAAAAAAAAAGGAAGTAAGAAAGGGAAAATCCAGTCCACGCTGGGTGACAACTACAGATTATCAATAGCCGCACCAAGTTTGTGTTTGAGGGGGTCTGATTCATTCTCATCTAAGAATTCAGCAAAGGGACCTTACACAAAGGGTCAGATGTGATTTTCTATCATTCGAGTTTGTATTTGTTTTTTTCTGATAACTGCTCCGTCCATGGTTGGCACATTGGTAATTGACTTATACTGAGCTCAACAGGCTTTTCCTTGTCCTTAAAATTTTACATTTTATTCAACAGGAAGATAAAGAGAATTTAAAAAAGTAAAGATTACTAGGATCGGGTGTCTATATACCACCACCTACTAGAATTGATTAATATTAATATCTGGACACCAAAATCTTTTAAAAAGAAAAAGATAGGGGTGCCTGGCTGGCTCAGTCGGTGGAGCATGGAACTCTTGGTCTCAGGGTTATGAGTTAAAGTGTCACAGTGGGTGTAGAGATTACTTAAAAATTTAAAAATGTAAATTAAAAAAAAAATAGAGCTGAAGCTTCTTGGCTTTCTGCCCAGTACCACTGTCTGTTCTCCTTCCCCAGAAGTGACCTCTGTCCTGTATTGATGAGGCATCTTCTCCCAGGTTTTCTACCTGTACTATATATAAACACAAAGACAGAGCATAGCCTATTGTCTTATTACTTTTAAAATGTCATAGTCATTATATTATAGGCACTGTTCCACAATTTGCTAATTTGTAGGTATTATTCTACAATTTTCCAGCCAATATGTTTTGAGATCTGGCATTCTACATCTTACAGAGTCTCTGTGGCTACTAGTCAGGAGAACTATTTTTAAAAAGGATGATTCACATAGGGAAAATGTTCCTGTTAGATAGTGAAAGATTAAAGTGATGATATATTTTTTAAAGATTTATTTATTTATTATTTTAGAGAGAGAAAGAGTGTAGGTGAGCGGGAGTAGGGGGGCAGAGACAGAGAATATCAAGCAGACTCCACACTGAGCGTGAGCCCAAGGCAGGGCTTGATCCCAGGACCCTGAGACCATGACCTGAGCTGAAATCAAGAGTCAGACATCCCACTGACTGAGCCACCCAGACGCCCCTAAAGTGATGATATTTATGCACAAGAGAAAGACATTAAAGTCTTTTCAAAAGGCACCCAACTGCACCTTGGAGGGTATCATGCGGATCTCTGATCTTTAAATGAAAAAGCACAACATGTTAATGAATTGCAATGAGTACTGACCAGCCAAAATACTTGTGTTTTTATTTCAGGAAGCTCTTTTATTCAAATGAAAGTGCTTTGAAGATGAAAGCACATTTTTTCCCTCCCAGAATTATTTCACCCGTCACCCCACAAAGTTCATTAAAGTAGAAAAAGTAAATACTTACGTCTCCCCTTTTTATGGAATCTCAACTTTACTTCTGTTACGGCTTTTGCTTCCATTTTCTTTCCTTATGTCTTGTCACAGTTTGTCCCCTCCCTGCTCTGAGAGAGAGTCTTTTTCCATGCCTCAAATTATGCAGAGTAGTGGTCTAGAAGGAGGCCTCATTAACCTTATTTTTGTGTGCGGGTTTTCTTTCACTATTTCATTGCAAGACAATCTTTAAAAAAAAAAAGAATCTCATGCTGGTAAATGCAAGTTGAAATAGAGCACAACAACCTTTTTGGAGTTTGAAGGTCTGTGATATAAATGCTCAAGTTTGTTTTTAAAAGGTTTTCATCATCCATTGTATAAATATACACATTTACATAACTTCCAAAACATGCACTTTGAAGCCTCGATCCTCTCCCCGTTATCTATCAGTAACTAGTAAATGTGGGATCTGCAAGCTTGGATTCCAGCATGTCACTGTCATTTTCGAATTCTGTGAGAGCTGGAGCTCAGAGGGCGGACTTAGCCCATCTGGCTTCCAGAAAACATCTTTTGGTGTGTCATCTACTTATGGAGGGAAGAGGATTCGAGCGTTTTGATAAATTTGGCCTCTGTGGAACCACACCAGAGGAAACTGACGTGAAAGGAATGTCTGGAGGCATTGAACTTTCAAGTTGTCCTTCCAGGTAACACTCAGCAATTCCATCTAGAGTCCCTACTTTTCTTATCTTGCCCCCTAACTTTTGGCCGAGGACATGGAGATTTCAGTGCAAGTCAGCTAAGACAGCATGCACTGCCCCGTGGAAATGTGGCGGGGGGGTTCCTTGTATTTGAGTCTCTTCCCACGGGCTTAACCTGCCCTGGTTTGGAGCAGAGGAGCTTAGGAAGAGAAGGAGAAGACTGATTATAATTTCAGTGAGTTTTGCTTCCCTTTGGCTTTATGGGGAAAGCTCCTGGGTGTAATGTCAGTGCTATTTCCAGCCTCAGGTTCGCACCTGTGGCTGAAATCAAAGAACGAGGACAGCCAAAGACCCTCTGGTCCAAACCCTCTATGAGGCCTTGACCAGACCTGTTGCCTGGCCCTCTCTAAGTGTCTCCCAAGAAGAACCTGTTGTATCTTTCACTTCAACAGTGGAGGTCATATATTCCTGGCTCGCCTATCGGGCAGAAGGGTCTTCTTTTGATTCTTGGTGACTTTCTGGTCTACTATATTGAAATTATGTTTTAAATGTCATCTTTTCCTATAGCTTCTCTTATTACAGTTTGTTTCACTGATGTTTTTAAAAAATGTTTTAAAAAATAAAATGGAGAATAGTAAGGATAAGGGAAGAATTTCAAATGAGGGGGCGAAATGCCAATTTTGTCCCGCCCCGTGAGCTCTCCCTCACTCAGCCCTTCCCGCCTGTCAGCGGATCTCTCATTTCAGTTCCAGATGGTCCCCTTGACCTTGAAGACAGCCTTCTGGGAGAGTTCTAAGTCTCACACCTAAGATCATTATTCTTGGCAGCTCAGTAGGGGATTCAGGCTAAAATACTCTCTCTGGGGAGCTGTAATCCCAGCCCTGAAGATGGCTTAGTGGGACCCAAGACATACTCTTATCTCAAGATGAGAAAGCTTACCAATTAAAATTCTTGATTTCTCATCTGGAGAACTTTCTCACACTGAGGTGATTGGGGAGAATCCTGGATATTCTCCTTCTGTCCTCTTAGATCCACTTTCCACTCTTCTTCCATCCAAAGCTGGCCTTTTTAAAAGCCTCAAGGTAGGTGAAGGTAAACCCTTAAACCACAACAGGTTTACACTGTCCTGTGCCTTGATCCCAACACCACCACCACCACCACCATCACCATCACCATCATCATCAAACACTTGTTAAACACTTGCTCTTAGGAGGAGCCCTAGAATACAAAGAAGTATAGGATGCTGGTCCTGCCCAAGATGTGTCTCTGATAATGTCTGACCCCAGGACCGCATATATTTGCCTTTAAAAAAAGGAGCCTGACCTATCTGAGGCCAGTTAATGGGCTAGAGCTTAATGCTGAAGGTTTGTTTTTATATGTAAGGCAAGGACTGTCTGCTTTCTATAGGGGGTAGATGGTGTCCAGGCCATTTACTGTACCTAAGGAATATTAAATCACAACGTCTGGGCCTTTGCTATGGAAACAATATTTTACCACTTGTCTTCTGCCCATTTGGCTAAGAACAGTGTGAATTTTTAGCTTGGAAAAGATTGAGAACTATAGTTATTTTAGCTAACTTAATTCTGATAATACTGGCACATATTTTTCATGTTTTCAAATTAATGCACGTGGTAGTATCTATGGATCACATAGAGGAAAATTCACCCCTTTAGGCAGACAGTCCTGGGAGTTTGACAAAGGCATATAGCCCATGTAATCACAAAGCACAAACATATCCAACAGTTCCGTCACCCAAAAGATTCCTCTGTGTCTTTGTGGGCAACCCTTCCCCCCACCTCCAGCTTCAGATCTACTTCCTGTCCCTACAGTTTTGCCTTTCCCAGGATGTCATATAAATGGAATCACACATCTTTTGGGGACTGGCTTCCTTTATGGGCAGCCGTGGATGTGAGACTTGCCCTTGTGGTTGTACGTATCGGTAACTGAATATTTTTTATTGTAAATTAGTGTTCTGTGATATGAACGAATCCAATAGTGTTTATCCATACAAAGGTTGAAGGATATTTAGGTTGTTTCTACTTTTTTGGCAATTATAAATTAAACTGCTATAAACACCGACATACAAATTTTTGTGCAAATGTAAGTTTTCATTTCACTTTTATAAATACTTAGCAGTGAGACTACTGGGTCACATAATAAGTGTATGGTTAATTTTTTTTAAGATTTTTTTTTTCATAGAGAGAGCACTCACGAGTGCACAAGCAGGGGGAGTGGCAGGCAGAAGGAGAGGGAGAAGCAGACTTGCCTCTGAGCGGGGAGGCCGATGTGGGGCTCGATCCCAGGACCCTGAGATCATGACCTGAGCCACAGGCTTAACCGAATGAGCCACCCAGGAGTCCCATATGCTTAGTTTTATAAGAAACTGCCAAACTGTTTTCCAAAGTGGCTGTACTATTTTGCATTCCCACCATTTGTACAAGACTCCCAGTTTCTGGGGCTTGGGTGGCTCAGTCCGTTGAGGGACTGACTCTTCGTTTCAACTCACGTCATGATCTCACAGTTGTGGGATTGAGCCCTGCATCCCACTCCGTGCTGTGTGGAGTCTGCTTCAGATTCTCTCTCTCTCTCTCCCTCTGCTCCTCCCCGACTCGCTCATGCCCTCTCTCTCTCTCAAATAAATAAATAAAATCTTTTAAAAAGTAGAATGACAATTATTTAAAAAAAAAAAAAAGACCCCAGTTTCTCAGGGTGCCTGGGCAACTCAGTTGGAAGAACATACAACTCATGCTCTCAAGGTCATGAGTTCGAGCCCCACACTGGGTTTAGAGATCACTTAAAAAATAATAAAATCTTAAAAAAAAAAGACTTCTAGTTTCTTGATATCCTTGCCAATATGTCGTATTGTCATTTTTTTTTAAACACTAGCTATTTTTTATAGGTCTGGGATAATGTCATTACAGGTTCAGTCTGCATTTCCCTAACGACAACGGTGTTGTGCATCATCACACTACAACATTTTTAGTTCTAACCGTCCCACCCAGCAGTAGTCCTCAACTGGGGGCAACATTTGGCAATATCGAAAGACATTTTCCATTGGGGGTAGGCTGCTGGCTTCTGGAGGATAGAGGCCAGGGATGTTGCTAAACATCCTACAATGTATAGGACCGTCCCCCACAACTCCAAAGAGTCACCCATTCCAAAATGTCAGTAGTGCCAAGGCTGAGAAACTCCACACTTAGGGGTTACGGGCCACCCTGAAGGTTATGGGAGCTCATCAAGTTATATTACATTATACTAAATAAAATGGGACTTAGAAAATAATTTTCCAGGGGTGCCTGGCTGGCAACTAAGTGTCTGACTGTTAGTTTTGGCTCAGATTGTGATCTCAGGGTTATGAGGTCAAGCCCCACATCATGCTCCAATCTCTGCTTGAGATTCTCTCTCCTCCTTCTCTCTAAAATATATAAGTAAATCTTTAAAGGATTTAAAAGAAAGGAAGGAAGGAGAGGGAGAGAAAGGGAGGGAAAAGGAAAGAATTTTCCAGTGGACATGAACTTTTTTTTAACTGCCAGCATACCCTCAGGGTCAAAGATTCCTGGCCCTTAGCTTGTTACTTCTTACAATACGCATTCTCTCCCAGGTTGAGACACACACTCTTGCCAACTTGTGTTTTTGGCCTTCCTCTGACCCAAACAAACGTCAAATGCTGTGGTTATTCCTTTGCGTTCATTTTGGTGGTAAGATTTTGTATTATTAAACTTTGGCCCAAAGAAAGTTATATTTGCATCATAAATCATTGAGAAAGGTTACAATTTATTACCAAAAAGGCAACTCATTTACTCTCTCTGCATCTCAGTTCCTCTACCCTGCAATCTGGGAATCAGAGAGGCGGGTGACCGCTGAGGCCACACTGAGGCTTTGGTTCCTATCGGAGACTATTAGGTGTTACCACTGTCCAGCAGCACAGTGAAATCGTTCCCCTGCCAACTGCTGGCACCAAAGGTATATATTTACTCTTGAGAACCCTTGCCTCCAATCACCAGCCCCCCGGAAAAATTTTAAGATAATTCACAGATAAACCAGACCGCATGATTTGCCTAGCAAGAGTCTGGCTTCCTTTGAAGAGTCCTTACAGAATCCTGTTGTTTTTAGATTCAGGCTTTTTCTCAAATTCAGAAGCAGAGTCCTTTCCAGTCCCTGTCTGTGGTCCCAGAAGTTTATCTTCAGAATGGGCACAGAAAGAGCAGGGAGACAGAAAGGCAAGAAGTCACCTACTTGCTACAGCCACACACAGCTGTCAAATTCTTATCTCATTTTTCCAACCATGACTGCACAGTAATAACTTTATTCAACTCATACATATTGTGTGTCTACTCTGTTCTCAGCCCTGTGCTAGAGGCTTAGGTAGACACCAAAGAAGATGTAGAAATGGGCTCTTCCTTTCTGGAATCTGCCTTGACACGAGGGAAGGCCAGACCACCACCCTCGAATCATCAGCTAGCCACACAAAGCCCAGACTGTCAACTCCTGCGAGGTCTGTGTCCCAAGAGCGGACACTCTCGTGCCATTGGGCCTAAGTCAACATTGTGTTCATGATGTGAGGGAGCACAAGCAGGGCTTCTCAAACTACTTGTGAAAAGGGACCAGTTTTTAAGCTTCCGATCCCCTGAAGACCAATGCGTTGGTAAAACAGTCACAATGTGCTTGGATGTCACAACAATGCCAGATTATTAAGCAAGTTTTCCCAGGCTTTATCCTCATTTCTGTGGTTATCTCATTGTAGGTCGTAAAATAAAGAAACAAGATGGAAAATCCCCCGCAGACCAGCACTGGTCCACAGACCGCGCTTCAGGAATACGAGGGAAAGAGAAAAGAGGGGCCACGGTACCTGAGGTGATCCAGGCTGTGAGCCCACAATTCACATCGATTCCGCTTCTCACGTTGGGCTTGATGACCTAGGAGCGAAGAGACTGAAATGACTCTCCATCCTCACCCTTCACCCAGATTTGATCTTGCTTCCCAAATCCTCCTTCTCCAGAGTCTGTTTTCTGTTTGGGCACAGGAGGGAAGGAAGAAAGGCAGAAATTGAAGAAAAGGAGGTGTGGGGTTCCAGGGTGGCTGACACCCATTCAGAGGGAACTGCCAAAGAGGTGTTCCCAGAGGCACATCTGGGCTCCCCCCACCTCCGAGTATTCTAGTCGCCTTGTTCGTACTCCGTGTGTGAGCTCTCATCACACCACCGCCCACTAAACTTGTAGACTGACACATCTCATGCTTCCCTGACTAGTCACCAGGCAGTATCCGTCATAAAATATCACTGTCAGGCCACTCTCTGAAGACATTCCAGCCACTGACCTACAACCTACTGGTTCTCTAATTAGTGTTTCTAGCTCACTGAAGCAGCCAGTTACAGTGATCAGAGACTCTCTCCTCCCCTTCCGTCTCACCCCTGGCCTTCACCAGCCATGGGTACCCTAAGGCAGCTGTGACTTTCCTTCCATCTCAGTCTGGCCAGCTGCAAATCGGTGACCTGGAGAGTCACCGCCTCCTGTGAGCAGCCCTGGGCATTCAGCACTGCGTGGAGAACACTTTAAGAACCAGAGTACACTGTCATGGCAAGAACTCTTCTGCAACTCGGGATGAAACTTCTTCACAAAACAAATTGCCTGGCAGCTATAAGAGATCGGTATTCTGCATTTTCTGGCCAGCCGGGTTTGGATCGGGCCATCTCCTCATGATGGCTGAGAAAAAATGATGTGTAAAAGTTTCTCTGTCTCAGTACTTGTTTGGATAGTGCTGGATATTTTGCAGGACTTAGCAGCAGAGAAATGCTGCTAAGGGAGCCCTCATGGGAAGCATTCTCATGACAGAATGTAAAAATCAGACTTCGGTCCCTAGTGCAGTGGTTAGAGTGACGGTATTATCTGTGTGGCATTTTTTTTTAATTCCTCAAGAAGACAGGAAACTCATTTGACCTAGAAACAAAATTGTCATAGAGGGGGCCAGACTTCATGCTTCCTGACACGGTGGCATAAAACTCTGAGTAAACAATATTAAAGTTGAATGATATTATTTTGAGAAACTGTTACTGGAACTGCCTCTTGGCTGTTCTTCCCAACTTTGGTCCCTTCCAACTTCAATCTACCTTGCATATTATATTAATCTTCCCCCAATACTCCTCTCCTGTCCCTCTCTTGCTCATGAATCTGCTACAGTGGCAGCCAATCATTTATCTAAAGAAGCCATTGCCTGATAGAGCAGAAGGAATCTCCACCATTCCACATAGTCTACTGATTTGCAAAGTGGTGAAGTGAGGGTCCAGAAAACATGATCTGCTCACAGTCACTCAGCTAGTAATGGACAGAAATAAGAACTAGAACTTCAAATGCAGGGCATGGTTGTTTTGTTTGTTTGAATTAATTCTTCTGATAAACTTTCAAAGCACAACCCGATCCCAAATTCCTACAGAACATCATTTCTTGGCCCATGTTCCCAGCTCTGCCTCACTGCTGTGCACAGACCTTCCCCTTGGCTTATGCCGGGCATTCCGCCAAAAGTTTCCTATCTCCCCCCACCCCGCCCCATCCCGTGTTTATTCCACCCACTTCCCCATGAAGCCCGACCCCAGGACTACTGCTTCTTACCTGGCTCTTTGGGACTCATTGGCTGTATTTCATCACATACGGTGTTGTTCGTTAAGTGTTTCTTGGGTCTTGTCTTCTTAAGTATCATCATAGAGTCATAGGAAATTCGAGGTGGAAGGTATCTGGAAGTCATACAATTTGATCCCATGACACGATTGTCCTATACCACAGAGCTGACCAGCTCTCCCAGCTTACCGTTGAGAAGGCCATTCCCAGTTAGATAACTCTATTTCAGAAACCCCTTTCTTATGCTGAAGCAAAAATCTCCCTCCCACCCCTCTCCACTGAAAGTGACCTTATATATGTTCCTTGGGATGACACAAAATAAATCTAATCCTTCTTCCATATAGCATCTTTTCAGATGCTTAAAGTCAACTTTAGTGCATCTTCCCTTCTCTTGGCCCCTTCCATTCCCCAGGAGTCTCTCTCAGTCCAACCAATCCCATTCATTCCATTCTGCTCATGGCATGATTTTGAGCATGCAGATTGCAAGGCTCTTAAATTGTGGTCAAAAATAACTGAATATAATCCCAAAAAGTCAAACATCAGAAAATAGTTTGCTGAAGGCAAATAGATTGGCCTCCCTTGTTCTAAATATTATACCTCTTTTAGCATGTCCTGCAACCTAACTTTCTGAAGGACATATCACCCTATGGATCCACAAGGAGCTTATTAAAACCAAGATTCATCATCAGGAAACATATTCCCTCTTTGGTGTGTGTACCATTAGATTTTTGTAGAATGCTTTGGTTACTCTTGTTCAAATAAGCCTTTTCTTCTTCATTGAATAAGTCATTACTAAATTCCTGGGTACCCTGTGAGAAACAAAGAAGGATCCGATGCTGGTCCTTCATCAAAAAGTGCTTATAGTTGGTAAGGTAAGACTCTCATACGTAACTTTATTCTAAGGTAAATGTTCACGTGTTTTTAATGAATTTCCGTTATGGAACCATGTACACTTGGGAGAAGAAATGGCTCCCATCCAGGGGAAAAGAAGATAGAAGACTTTGTGGAGAAGAGGTAGGGTTTGAATACACTGAAGTGATGGGAAGGAAATTCTCTGTGACTGGAACAGGATGGGAAGAGGTATAGATGAAAGTAATCAAAGGATAGAAACCAAAGGTCAAAGGTCAAGAATAGAAATGATGAGTTTCACTGATACCCCAGACCTCAGACCAATCTCAGTTCTTCCTTGCATTCCTCCATTCTATATTTGCATGGCCCTTTCTTCACCACGCAGACTCTGGCTCCTAAGATATTGACCTATTTACTCATGTGCCCCATTCCACACCCATGTCACTACACAAAATAAATCTACTAAAAGCGGTTCAAGGCTTGTTGGCCTCTGTTTTTCTCCCTCCTGGACTGAGGGTATGTAGTCAAAGTATGGTGTTTGAAAACGACTTGGGTTCATTCTCTCCCTCCCCCACCTCTAACTCAGCAATGGTTATGTTATTCCTTTGAAATACTGTTGGGCTTATTTGTTTTTATTTACACTTGCCTTCAGTTTCTTCCCTCTTATCATTCTTGACTTTTTTTTTCCCCTTAATATATAGAACATTGATGTTCTGAACCAGAGACTCTTATCTCATGTTTCTTTAGTAGCTTCTACACTGAGTAAACCAGATCATTCATAATAGGCTGTTGTTTTTTTTATTGACTTGTTACTGAATAAATAAGATAGTTGAAAATTGAGAATAAGACACTCATTCTTGAGGGGTTCTGATGGTGAACCTCCAGAGGTCCTATAGACCCAAGCTTTTGACATCCCATCATGGCAAAGACTGGAATGCCCAAAAAGCCTCAAGCGAACCAAGGGTGCATCTGAAGAGGGCAGCCCTAGGATGTCCCAAAGAAGGGTACTCCATTTGGGGGGCCATTTGGTGTTCCCCTGGGGAAAACGTGTCCTGGGATCTCTCCCGATGTCCTAAGCAGCGGTTGAAAGATTTTTAGAAGGGGCAGCAGCACAACAAAGCACCTCAGACTTCTGCTATTTCTCCTACTGTGGGCAAGCCTGCAAGAAAGAAGAAACGGTTACACCTTTGCGAGAGGTGAAGACAGATCCATGCATGCACTGCCCATGTTGGGGGCAAACAGGCCACCCATTTTTGAGAAACCTGACAACCGAACTGTAGCTGGATTGGCCTCTCCATGGAGAAGAGATAAGAAAATATGATTCATTAAATAAATCACTTGAGAAAAAAGGCTCTAGTTTAAAGGGTCTGTTTCATTTTTAAATTATGCTTTTTAATCGTTATAAATGTAAACATTAACAAATTAAATGATTAGCTACAATGTGCAAGCACAGGGCCCAAAGACAAAATGCCTGTTTGAGAGCTGACCAAGACTATACCTTGAAGTTGGAAGACTCTTTCCCACCCCCCACCCCCCACAAAATTCAGATGCATGTCCATCCCTTACACATGACCTTCCTCCTTCCCTCTCCACGGGAAGGGGGAAAACATGCAAAGTCATCGGTGGCCTCTAGCAGCACTGTCCGGTGGGTTCCCAGGGAGGGACTCAACCCAAGAGCCTTGGGGCTCGGTGCCATGAACCCTTTGGTAGTTCAGATGGGACCCACGCCTCTTCTCAAAGCCCTCAAACTCTCTCATTGGAGAGAAGAACGCACATAGGGAACTGGCCAAAGTTCTCTCCTTTGGTTGAAAATACATTTCTGACCTCCTGGTGCCCGCGGGGGGAAACGAGAACTCGCGGACATCACCCATCCTTACCTACACCTGGTGACAGAAGACCTCCAATCTAGAAATAAACTTGAGTCACAGGGAGATTAAATGCTTAACCCTAACTGTGCCATACTACTTTTCATTCTCGTATTCTGGGCCTCCTTCAATAAAACCGTAAGAGGATTCATTTATTAACCCCGTAATGTGGGCAGAGCAAGGTGCTACACGCAAATGTAACCAGACCCGTGACACGGTGTAACCAGCTGGATACTGCCACACAATAAACAGCCGGACACTGGGTGGCTTAAAACGACAACGGTGTTTGTTTTCTTAGATTGTGTAGGTCACCGTTTGGGCTGGGCCTACCTAGCGCTTCGTCTGCAGGCCCGACCAGAGTCATTCAAGCCGTGAAATTCATCTATCAGGTGGTTCAGGGGGGCTGGGTGGCCTAACGCGGCCTCACATCGCGTGTCCGGAAGCCGGTATTGACCGTCAGCCGGGCCACAAACAGCCAGGATTCTGGGACTGCGCGCCATATTTGCTGACAGCCCATTGGCCAAAGCAAGTCATATGACCAAATCCAGAGCGCCTCCTCCCCCCGCCCCCCCCCGGTGGGAGGAGACTACCAAAGGCGCAGACGTGGAATTTGCTAAGGACGGTTACTAGGGTAATCTACCACCCGTGGTTTTGTCAGGGGATCCGCTGTAAGAGTTCAAATCAAAACCAGAGTTCAAGGCTTCCCTGGGCTTCTCCCTGCCCAAGGCCAGGACTCTTCCTCCACCTCACACTCTCTCTGTCCTCACACTCTAGTCCCCTGTCCTGATTAATGTGTCCCGTCAGGCTCTGGTACTCAAGGATCTAAAAGACTTAGAGACCAAGTGTCCAAGCCTAGCACCCCTATGTTCCTGGCCAAGAATCCCCCTTTTGTTGTTTTGTTTTGTTTTAACAGGCTTAAAAACAGAAAAATATGTGGGGCGCCTGGATGCCTCACTGGGTTAAAGCCTCTGCTTTCGGCTCAGGTCATGATCCCAGAGTCCTGGGATCGAGCCCCACATCGGGCTCTCTGCTCCGCGGGGAGCCTGCTTCCTCCTCTCTCTCCCTGCCTACTTCTCTTGCCTACTTGTAATCTCTGTCAAATAAATAAAATCTTAAAAAAAAAAATGTAGCTGATTTTTAAAAATCTAAATAATAT
Organism: Mellivora capensis; assembly: GCA_004024625.1. Classification (NCBI taxonomy): domain Eukaryota; kingdom Metazoa; phylum Chordata; class Mammalia; order Carnivora; family Mustelidae; genus Mellivora; species Mellivora capensis. The sequence continues at coordinate 110,958 of PISX010002501.1, read as the reverse complement.
ATAAGAATAAAAAATGAAAGTGAGAGTACCTCAACCCTTTCTACATAATCGACTCTTCTAGATTTTTCTTCTGAAGCCATTCCAGCATTATCTGAGCTCACAAGTGCTTGTCATTTCTGCCTTAGGACTTCGGAGCTACAGGAATTCTCCGGGTTTGCAAAAGCAGGCAAGGGATCCAGTGGGTTTTCCAGCTTCTGCAGATGTTCTCAATCTTCTGGTGACTCCCTCCCAACTGGCTACTAAGTCCACATTTGTTTAACTTAGAACACCTGAGCAGGGAGTCACCTCCATCCCCCGGAGCTCATTCTCAGGGGCTGGGGACAGATTTTGAGGGCTGACACAGCCCTGAGTGATGCTGCTGCATCCACATGGGATCAGGCATGAGTTCCCCGTAGGACACCCCAAACTGTAGCAGCTGGGAGGGTGTTTTAAGGCACTACATGGGGAGCCCGATGGAGCCCAGGTCTCTACCACCTAGGGAAACGTCTTCATCTCAGATTCCAATTGGGAATTTATTTCCCCCACCAAATGCTGAGAGTTAACTCCTCCCCTTGGCATAGTGTATGCAGCGGGGTAAAGAGCTCAACATTGCATCCTAGAGCAAGCAGGCTTGGGACAGAACCCCAGGAGCTCATGCCCCCAGGGGTGAGAGACAGGTGGGACAGACAGGCTGATGGTAAGGAGACTGTACGGGGTGGGGCGGGGGAACTGATTTATAACTGGAAGTCTATTCCTCTTAATCATTTTCACCTATTTTGCCCATATTTGGAATTTGCAAAGAGAATCGATCTCGAAAGTTTTCATCATAAGAAAAAATACGTTGTAACTATATAAGATGACAGATACTTAGCCAGACTTATTGTGATGATCATCTCATAATGGACACAAATGCTGAATCATGATGTTGTGCACCTGGAACTAATATAATGCTATATGTCCGTTTTGCCTCAATTAAAAAAGAAAAATATTACTATATCTCAACACACAACTGACAATAGCTAATATAATGCAAAATGAGACTCTGCTGGGAGCAAAGCTCCTAATAACTTGCATCTCAAAACCTTGAATAAAACAATTCCTTGAAATGTAAAAAAAAAAAAAAAAAAAAAAAAATCACTGTGAACAAGGACATGGGCCGAAACCAGAGATGATGACCATGACCTCTCAGAACAGCATGGGACCTGCAAAAGGGGAGCAGCCGCATACCCTGGACCCAGGCAGAAAAGGAGACAGACTAGAGCAAAACAGGTACTTTTTTTTTCTCAGCTACACCAAACAGAGGATTTTCACCAATTCCCTGTGCTCAGGAAATTAATATAAAGATCATCTAAATCAGGAGTGCAGGTACATATGTACATAAGATGCATGTGTGCAATCTATATTTTTCTTCCATTAATTGCAATAAACCACAATTCTCCATTAATCAGGATGGTTTCCATTATTCTTATGGGATCCTTTTTATTGTTTTCTTACAACTGCAGATTAAAGAACTCCTGCAGGTAGTGTTGGGGGGAAATTCGGGGGGCTATGTAGATGCTCTCCAAATGGTGTCAGCAAGGTGCTGCTGGCCGGAGTGGGTTGGGCCCGGGCAGGCCTCACTCTTTGCTGAATCTTGCTTTAATAGGTTTATTTCCGCCTGTTCTCAGGACACATTGTACTTCCTCATTAGGTCTGAATTCACCCTTTCTAGGAAGATCCTCATTCCCTCACCACCTTTTTTTATTTTATTAACTATAGCAGTTCTGAGTGTCTTTCCCTGCCCCTTTCTGCTTCCATTCCACTCCCTTCTATTCCTCAACCTCTTTTTTGAAATAATACTTTGTTATTAAACTTGCCCCATGATCTCTTTTTAATTTTTCCTCTGGGTTCTGGGAGAATTTCTCAATTTTATCTTCTTCGCTGAATTGGAATTCTTTTTTTTTTTTTAAGATTTTATTTATTTATTTGACAGAGAGAGAGATCACAAATAGGCAGAGAGGCAGGCAGAAAGAGGGGGAAGCAGGCTCCTGGCTGAGCAGAGAGCCCGATGCGGGGCTGGATCCCAGGTCTCTGAGATCATGACCTGAGCTGAAGGCAGAGGCTTTAACTCACTGAGCCACCCAGATGCCCCTGAATTGCAATTCTTATGGAGCACCACCCTCCCTCCTGCCTCCCGGGGTTGCAATGTAGCAATCGCAGTTCCCACCTCCATATCTCCCCACCAGCTCTCGGACACCTCCTCCCCAAGATCACCTTGGCCATTGTCCCAGCAGACGTGTCTTCTTGGACCTTATTCGAACTCGAGTTAAACCTTTTTTTTGCACTGAGTTTGTTTCATTGTTTGTTTTGCATGTTTGCTTGATTCCTCCCATGGGTTCTTTTCTTTAGAACTTGGAGTCGTCTGTGTCACATGGATCCTGAGTCGAACCTTCCAGAGACAGGTGGATGAGCCAGTGGGAGTGGAGGTACAGTCTTTCAAACATGATGGGGCCACCTGTTTGATTTCTTTTTTTTTTTTAAGATTTTATTTATTTATTTGACAGAGAGACAGCTAGAGAGGGAACACAAGCAGTGGGAGTGGGATAGAGAGAGAGAAGCAGGCTCCCCACTGAGCAGGGAGCTCAGTGCAGGGCTAGATCTCAGGACCCCTGGGATCATGACCTGAACCAAAGGCAGATGCTTAACAGACTGAGACGCCCAGGTGCCCCCACCTGTTTGATTTCTTACACAAGAGATTCACTCCAGTTTCTCCATAATCCAGCAGCTTCGGCAGAGAGCCCGGTGGGACTGGGGAGAAGGCTTCACCTTCAGGCCAGAGACCCTGTCCATGAGTACAGCCACACACACGCTTTGCCTGACACCGCCATCCTCTCAGCAGCCATCCCAGGGTCCCTAACCCTGCCCAACACCGCTGTCCACTCCGAGTGCTGGTGCAGGAATGTGCTGTTCCCCAAAGGCTGGGGAGGGTCTATGCCTCTTCCATTTCCCAGAGAAGTGGCTCCTTTACGTGTGTGTGTAGTAAGATGTGGGTGGGAGAGGTCACACTAACCAGTACTCCTCTCAGGGAGAGCACTGTGTTTAGAGGAAAGAATTTGACGGGCTGCTTGGCAGAGTGGATGAAACGCCAGAGACATACTCTTAGCACTGAAGCGGATGGTTTTGCTGGGGACCACGAGGCAGGGAGAGGGATTCGTTTTGCTCCTGAGAAGTAAGGTGGCAGGGGCGGAGGGGCGGCAGAGAAAATACAAGGAGGAAGGGAAGACACAGAAATGGCAGATGCCCATGCACTGGGTGCTAACACCAGCCTCATCGCCTTCACTCACTTCTTTAGTTCAGGCACAGTTTCTCGAAATCAATATTATTGACACATGGGACCAGATCATTCTTTGTCGTGGTGGGCTGTCACATCCCCGGGCTCTACCCTCTAGAAACCACTAGCATCCCTCCCCGAGTTGTGACAACCAAAAATGTCTCCAGACACTCACAGATGTCCCCTGGGAGGCAAAACTGTCCCGGAGGCAGGGGCAGGGGGGAACCAACTGACTTAAGACCACTGAGCTCATGACATGCCTGTTCTGAGGGAATTCTCTGTGGAAAGTGTCGAAGGGTTGGAGTTTCTGGCCAGACTGATATGGGGCCAAGCAGGGGTGGTGTGGGGCCCGAGGAGGCAGAGACAGAAGGGATTGTGAGAACATAAGCCCCAGGAATTCACAGATATGGCGGGTCAGGCTTTGAAGTATTTCAGGCTGGGTTCTCTGGGGCAGGGAGTTTGCCCACGGTCTGCATTACACAGTCAGCCCCACATGGAGTCATCCCTCCTTTAATCTGCTGGAGTCTGAGCTATAGATGACAGAACTTCCTCCGTGTTCCCGGTGCATGGCAGCCAGTCTTCTTTAGTTTCCAGCTCTAAGGCAGGCAGCTTGTGTTTCTTCAGTGGGAATCTGGGAGAGGCTGGACATCACCCCACTTGGACATTGTCCTGCCAGCCAAGTCTCTATGCCCATTTTGAGTTTCCTCCATTAGGCAGAGACACCACGAGCCTTTAGGTTGACAGAAGTACTATGTGTCTCACACAGGAAGGTGGGCATTGCTGACTGGCATGTCAGATTTTTCAGGCAAAGGAGGAGCAAAAGTTTGGGTGCTTTCTTCACTATAGATGTGTCCCAAAAGCTTGTATGGTCGATCTCTCGCTTGTTTGTTTGTTTGTTTGCCTAGGCTGATCAATTCTTAGCTCCTAAGAGGCTTCCATTTCCCATGTGAGCACTTGGACTACTTTATGCTTCATGGTACCCACTTTTCTCCATCATATACCAAGATCCTTAGGATTTTCTTAAAATTCCTTCCCTTTCTCCTCCTCTGCCGTATTCCCATTCTCTACCAGAATCCTAAATGCATAATGGTAGTTTACCTGATATTTGAAGTCAAATGAGCAAATGCATGTGAGGGCTTGGATCAGAATGGTGAGGACATGGAAACCACGACTCCACAATTCATTGAGTGATTCATGGGTGCCCTCCCTCAGATACAAGAATTGCTCTAACAGCAAAATCCCGTTTTAAAGATTAAGAAACTGAAGTTCAGAAAGGTTAAGTAACTTTCCTGTTGTTTCTCTCTGAGGGACTCAATAATCTGACTACAAACCCTTTCTCTTTACAATATTGTAAAATGATGTGAAAGAGAAGAGCTGTAATGTACAGGTTTAGGTCCTACATACATGTATGGAAGGAGAGTTTGCTTTTAAAAACAGGGTTGTTGGGGCGCCTGGGTGGCCCAGTCAGTTGAGCTTCCGACTCTTGATTTCGGCTCGGGTCATGATATCGGGGTCTTGGGATCGAGCCCCCACATGGGAGTCTGCTTGAGAGTCTCTCCTTCTGCTCCTCCCTCCTGCTCTCTCTCTTTCTAAAATAAATGAATAAATCTTTAAAAAGGGGGGGTTATTTTCAAAATTCTAGCCTTCAGGTAGATCTCTAAAGGTGGAATTGGGGTTAAACATAATGAACACATTTTCACGGCTCACAGTACATATTGCCAGAGTCCCTTCTTTTGAAATGTTTGCCCCTTGGACAGGTGAAAATATACTATCTTTTCATTTTATTATGCGTTTTTTTTTAAAGATTTTATTTATTTATTTGACAGACAGAGATCACAGAGATCATAGGCAGAGAGGTAGGCGGTGGGCGGGGGGGAAGCAGGCTCCCTGCTGAGCAGAGAGCCCCATGCGGGGCTTGATCCAGGACCCTGGGATCATGACCTGAGCCGAAGGCAGAGGCTTTAACCCACTGAGCCACCCAGGCGCCCCTATTGTGCATTCTTTCATTACCTCCAAGGTTGAACATTCTTTAACTTTTACTGGGTGTGTGCACTTCTGTTCATGTCCTTTGCCTGTCTTTCTGGTGTACTTTTTCTTAATATTTTGTAAAGTCTGCTTGTAAAAGAAAGCTATTAACCCTTTATCATAGTGTCAAAATATTTTTGCCAGATTATCATTTGCCTTTTTATTGTTTAGTGTTTCTTTAGATACAGAAGAATTTCTTTTATTTTGTGGGAAAATCTCATTCTTTTTCAGAACAATTTCTTCCATTGATGTGGTACTTAGAAAGTGTTCAATTGTGACATTTTCTTCTGCATTTAAAAGGCTTCATGTTTTACTTTTATGCTAATCCATCTGTAATGTATTTTAATATATCAGATGAGGCTGAAACTTCAATCTCTTACAAATAACCAATTTCTCTACCACTTTTTGAATAATTCACATCTTCCTCCATTAGTTCCTTATGATCTATTAAATACAGAAATGTCCTGGGATCTCTTTAAGGTTAAGTGTTCTGTTCTGTCTATCCATTTATCAATTCTTATGCCCAGAGCATAACATTTGAAAGCAGCTTTCTGATCTCCTTTAACATTTAAGGCTCCTTTCTCTTGCCGTTATCCTTTCCCCAGATTTCCTTAGCTCTGTTGGCATGCTAATTCCAAAAGAAGTTTAATGTGTTATGCCATTTGTTTTAAGAGAAGCAAAATCCCATTGTTTCCATGGAGGCTGGTTAGTTTTGACTATCTGGAGTTCTCCCAGCCTGCCTCTGGGGCTTTGAGGTGCCCCTGCCCTATCTTTGCCTAGAATGCCCTTCTCTTCCCACCCCACCTCATCACCTGGGTAATTCTGGCCACTGTTCATCCTTCTGTCTCCCATCCTCCTTTCCCCGTGGTCACCCCCTCCAACCTGTGAGCCTCTTAGGAGCAGAGGCAGAATCTTGTTCTAATCCTCTGCCCTGCAGTCCAGCTTCCAGCAAAAGGGCTGAATAAAAGAGAAGGTTTAAAATGAGGTGGTTGTGGGAGGCTAGCTTCACCCTTGATCTTGAGCGGACACTAGAGTGCCTTTCTGAACTCAGAACCCCCCGAGGCCACTTCCTAACCTCCAGTCACTTGAAAAGCCTTCCATCAAATCCATGCCTTACTCTCACCTCCCGCAGAACTGCTGTAACACAGCCCACGTGAAGGGATATTATGAGATGGTTTCTGTGAAGGACCCAAGTCGAGGGCTTATGGAACGGAATCTTAATTCTGACAGCACGAAGTGTGAACAAATATTACCATGCTTTATTGCTCCAAATCTGTTGCTAAATTCCTTGTTTCTGTACGAGTCAGAAGCCCAATAAACAACTTCTGCAAGGTTCCAACAAGCACTTTGTCATCGCGGAGATTCTGAATGATCCGTAGTCTTTCTGCTGATCCCAACCCCAACCCCAGGAGTATACTTTCCGTCTAAAGCATTAAACCTGAAAGTCCATCCATACCTCTTAGGGTCATCGGAGGCATTTAAGAAAAGAAGAGATGCTTGAAGTCATATCCGGAGCAGAAACAGGCAGCCATAAGATCAAATAATTGCAACAGCATCTCTCTGTGCGGGGAGCATGAACACTGATGGAGGGGGCTGTATGCTTATTTTCATATCTATCTTCACGTAGCTTCCAATTTCAAGGATGGAGGGAGGGGCTTACTCTCAAAATGGAGTGACTGTCTTGTAGGGAACAAGTTGGACTGGAAATAGAAAGGGGGCCATATTCCTCTCCAGTGACGCTCTCCACCAAAGATGCTTAATTTGTCCTGGGTAAACAATCATCACCCCTTCTGAATCTGCACTTCTACCCCGTGTTAGCAAATAAGTGGTAGGATAGTCCCTTGAATGTGTGTGGGTGTGTTGAGTGTTCAAATCTGTACCAAGATTTTATGAACAGGCTACTCTATGCTCTGGTCCTATATATAGGCCGAGGAGCGGGGCCCCGCCTGAGCAGGAGGATGGAGAACGCTGCCTGCATTTATCACCCAGGCCCACACGCCTACACCCAACTGTCACAGAGCCTGAAATTCCTACCATTAGAGCTGCTACTTTTGGTCGAGGCAGAGGGCTTCAAGAAAACCCTTGCTCAAATATAAATATAACAGTCAAGAACGCTTCCGTGACACTCAGTTGCAAGCAGCATCCTATTTCTTTATTTTTCTATTGCAAATAAAAAAGGGCCGGGTGGTTTTAGAAGAAGAGACTAGGGAACTGGGATTCGTAACTTGACAGTGGTGAAAGCTGGCAGACATCACGTGCACTGAGCCATGAAGCCTGACATGCTCAGTGATGCCATGTGGGTGTCATGGACCCTCTGATGATAGGATGTGATGAGAAGAGCACTTCACCCTTGTGGGATTTTTTTCCCCAGATCCCACACCCCCAGTCCAAGCATGAGAAAAATATCTGACAAACTCAGTTTGGGAGACATTCTACAGGATAGTTGGCTGCTACTCCTTAGGACAGTCAAGGTCATGACAAACTAGGGAAGACAGAAACGCTGTCATAGACTGGAGGAGACTGGAGAGGCATGCCGATTAAATGCTCTGTGGCCCCTTTGATTGGATCCTGGACCAGAAAGAGGGCATTAGTGGAAAAACTGGAGACATCCAAATAAAGTTGGGGGTTTAGTTGGTATAACAAATCAAGGGGCCCGAGTAGTTCAAACCTGTGTTGTTCCAGGATCAACTGTACTTGTGGGTGTGGTCCCCAGCCGTCTGCCTGGGGCTGCAGTTCCATCCGAAGTGGACCTCGCTAGCTGCATGAGTCCAGGCCAACCGGTCCGGGTGCTGGCAGGCGGTTAATGCCCTGTGCACCCCTCCTTGCATGCCAGGCTCAGTAGTGGGGGTCACTTGCCTGGGCTGTTGTAGTCACGCACAGCAGTACCTGATCGTTCTTTGTCCTCCAGGTGACCAGCCCTGGTGGTCCAAAGTGTCACCATTCATCAGGTAGTGCCTGCAGACTGGGTTGGGTCTTCACTACTTCAAAATCTCCCCTCCTTCCTTCCAACCAGCCTTGGAGCTCCACCCCTACCACCCTCTTCCCCTCCCCTTCAACCCATGGAGCCCTCCTTACCCCAGTTGGGTTGAGTCCTGCCTCCTAGATGATTGAAAACAAAGGCATCTAATGCTCCCCTGAGACAGAAGTCCAGACATCCAGAACACAGAACCTGGTCCCTCTGTTGGGAGAAGGAAAAAAATACCTCTCACTCTTTCCGATGAGCTTACAGCCGAGAAAAATAGTCATAGTTCGTTCTCAAGCTGGTGATTCTGCTCCATTAGATGTTCAGTATATGGCCTTGAACTCATAAATGGAGGGTGACACATGACACAGTAATGGGAAGAAGTGGCACCAGGTCCCATACTGCCTTCCACCCCTAAGAGGGAGATGGAGAACAAAAAGACGGATAAGCCCTCTCCATAAATGGTCAGCCAGGAGCACTTGCCAGGATGTCAATGGGTCTAGTCAACAGGAAGTACCATGGGTTCTTTACTAGCTTGGACTACTCCAAGGTGGGACCACTCAGCATAGAAATAAGGCTCGCTGTGTCGGAAGAGAACCTTGAAATGTACATGAGAATTGTCTCCCTCAATATGAGTCTACACTAGACTGCCCTGTGAGGCTTCTTGTCCCTCCTTTGAAGCTATGCATGAGCTCGCTCTAAGGGTCAGGTAGTCACAGAATCCAGAGTGCCTGCCATGCTCATGGCAGAACTGGGAAAAAGGAGACCCAGCCTCGAGGATTCAGGTGCTACTCCAGATAGAACAACGCCAACCTGAGCAAAAGCAACCAGGGTGCATTGGGGCGGATAGTTCTAGAGCATGAGCCCCCTTCCACTGGACAAGGTTGAGTTTCCCAAAAGAGGTTGGGGTGGGGAAGATTTGCATAGAGATCTCTGGAGGAGGAGGAACAACCCAAGAACCAGAGGAGCTGGTTAGGATTTGGGGGCATGCTGCATAGGGTGGTGGGCACGGCAATCAGGTCATAGATGATTCAGAAGTTGGTCTGGTCTGAGAGGGATCATGGTGCAAGCAACAATCCCTTTGCTCAGGGAGAAGGCAGTAGAACAACCCCTAGGAACAGCTCAAGGATTGATTTTGGGGATTGTTGTTGACTGCATAGCCTCCAGGCTTCATTGTCTAGCCCTCCTGGGATTCTAGAAGAATCTAACACACTTGGATAAATTCCTTTCTGCTCTAAGGGCCCAGACTTGGCCTCTGTTACTTGCCATTAAGAACCCTGACACATGTTAACTCCTTTCATCCCAAATTTATGTAGATAAATCACCAGAAAACGATTCCTTTGAGCCTAGAAACAGTAAACGAAAGGGATGTTTAGCAAAAAGAGACTAAAAATGTGTTTTTGTTTCCTCCTTCCACAACGCGTATTAAATAAGACCATCTTACATTACTCCGGAGCCTCAGAGACTCAGAAACCACTAGCAAGCACATGAAGGTTTGTGAGTTCATTATAACACCATTTGCTAAGTTTGGCCTGTGGTTTTCCTCTCATAATGAAATGTGAAGAATGGGGGAGGTGAACTCTCTCGTGTGTTGCTGCTAATGTTTTTAACCAAGGATCTGAGGTTGTTTGATATTTTTCGCTTCATAATGCCCATTTCCAGTCCCGTTTTGGACATAAAGCAAGGTTGGAGTCCAAAGGAAAAGTGTTTCTGGGCTACAAAATACTCTGTTGGTCCAAAGTAAAAAAGTTAAATTCTGGAGGTGCCTCTTCTTCCCATTCTTTGGAGTTGGCTTTTTTCATGCAGCAAGCTGTACATTCCCATGGTTCTCTTGTTTTTCCTTCCTGCCTTGGTGCCGGAGGCCAGTATCTGCCTCAGTTTATCACTGGGTTTTGTTCTGTGCTCTAGACTTCCTTTTCCTTCCTGGAACTCTGGCACTTCAGAATGGGGACTGGGCACCAGAAAGAAATCAAGGTGTCACCACTCAGCTCTTGGACACCCAAGGAGGATGTAGTTCCATTTCTCATCTTGCCCACACCCTATCACATGACATTGAAGCCAACAGACAAGGGGTTCTCATGGCTGACATAGCAGACTTGGGTATTATGCTCCTCATTCAGTCTTGAAGTTTCAAAATTTGAGAGAGAGAGAGAGAGAGAGAGATCAAGGGTGATGACAGTATTCTTTTACCCTCTATGGACAAAGGGCATTCTTTAGCACAGGCCGGGAATCCCTACCAGTAACAAATACCAATGCTACTTTCTTTATGCAAGGACAGGTGCAAACTTTTCTGGTCTCTGTGCACTCATGTGTGTGTGTGTGTGTGTGTGTGCATGTTGTGTGTGTATGTGTGTAGTGTGTGTAACTGGCCATTGCTTCTCATTGAACCCAGGTTTGCCTCACTGTATCAGATGTTCAGCCTCTAAAACTGACAGAATCTGCATTTTTTTCCAGACTCCATGTGGCCTGTGTGGCCCCAGACTCAAACCCAGGATGACCTCCTACTTCTTCTGAACCTTCAGATCCTGAACAGCCGTCTGTGATTGCGGAAGGAAGAGTCAGGGGGAAGTTGTTGAAGGCAAGAGATATTTTCAGCGAAGCTCCCCAGAAACTATATAGGAAGAGAAATTAGGAGTCTTCTCCTGCTTAACGAAATTTCCTATAAAATTCACGGGGCCAACTTGCTATTTTGCATGATCTGTAGATAATGGATTACACTGACCGCATACCCAATGGAGTAAATGATTATGTAAAAAGGGGGTTTGTTAGGGTGGCCCTAATCCAATATGATTGGTGTCTTTAAAAGTAGAGGACATTAGGACACAGAGAGCAAGGAAGACATCAGGCATGTGCTCACAGAGATAGCAATGGGAGGGCCCAGCAAGAAGGCGGCCATCTGCAAGGCAAGGAGAGAGACCTCAGAAAAGAAACAGACCTACTGGCACCTTGATCTTGGACTTTAGCATCCAAGACTGTGAGCAAATAAATTCTGTCATTTAACTACCCACCCAGTCTGCAGCATTTTATTAATAGCAGCACAAGCAAATGAAGACAGGCTCAAGGTGGTTAAAACCCAGTCAAGAAGCAGAGTGAACTTTAGTCCACATGCCCCAATGTGAAAATCCTTTATCAAATAAAATGATTTACTTAAGGGGAAAAACCCCCTGCTTCAGAGCTGCTAATGTGTAATGGGGCTCTGATTTACTTACTATTTCTTCTCTGTCGAATTGCCCAAGGGGTTATGCATGCACGCAGACACAAAGAATGTTCCTTTCATTTCGGGTGCCTTTTGGTTCCCTTCGTATTTACAGCAAAACGTTCCTTTGATCCTAGGCAGCACTGGAAAATGATTCAGGGTCCCCTGTAACCACTCTCTATTCGCCCCAGAGGAAACCTAAAACATCCCTCCTTATGTGCCTTGATTTACCCAATATTCACATTTCCTATTTGAGACACACGCAAAGAATGACATTCTGAGAAAAACTCGACTTCTTCAGGTGGACCAAATTCCAATTAAAACAGACCCTCGACTAGGACTCACTGCCTTCAAGAGTAACTGAAGGGCATCCCTCCCACTGCCCAGGCAGGGGGCCACCTTTTTATTTCTCTTCTTAATGCTCTCCCTGCCTCCCCCTTACCCTCTGAGAGGCTGGAGCACCCTCTGTCACTTTGCATTCTGAAAAGGAAGTGAAGTCTGGGTAGGAGCAATGTTTTGCTCGACAAGCTCATTTCCCCTTTCCTCCCTGCCTTGGGAGGGGACACTCACCGAGTTCCCACTGGGCCTGACCTCTGGGGACACTTCTTAAAGCAGAGGGAACAAGAGCCCCTCGGTCATGAAGACAGGTTTGCAACTGGTGGCCCAGGAGCCAAGGTCTATTCTGGGCAGAACACGTCTCCTGTAGAAAGGGCTAGAATTTGTCACTGCTGGGGGGCGAGGGAGACAGGAGGAAGGACACTTGATGACTTTCCAGCAGGCAGAGATCAGGCACTACCTGGTTAAAATAGTAACTGCTGGAAGTGGCGGTGACATAACCCATGTGTGCGGCCACAGCCAGGGGTGGCCAGGGCGGGGGGTGGGGGGGGGCGTGGGTAGGTGGAATCACATTCTGGGTTATCCAACTCCGCTCTGGCTACTGGTGGGCCTCCATGATGATTTTGTACCCTGCCCAGTTCTAGAACCCAAACCTGAGTGTTTTGAGAATGTGGGTTTCTGTTCACTAATGTACGTGTCATATGCTAGCTGGATTTATCAAAAATATGCCTCGGTGTCTTCTTTGGGATCATCTTAGTAGTTTTCAGGATGATTACTGGGTCTTTGTCAATACATGCCCAATTGGCAAAGATTCCAATCATGCTCATAAAGGCTAACCTCAATCAAACCTGTGAGCTTCATGCCAAGTGAAGTCAGCAGCCCATACAGACTGTGACATGGGGGCTCTCCCCACTCTTCCAGCAGCCAGTTTAAGTCTGTGGGTCCCCAAGCACCATGAAATGAGGTGTGGAGACCCAGACTGGGGGGTGCATGTCCATCTTCTAAAACGCCCCCACAGAAGGGTACACTACCCCCTTCCCAATGCAGCACAACTGAGTCCTTAATGGGAAAAACCATATTTTTCACTCACCATTGAAAGCAAGCTTGCAAATTTCTGGGTAAGCCCCAATATTATTCTCAAAGCTTCAGATATGCACCTAGCCACAAAAGCAAATGTTATATACATGAAATGACAATGGCTCCTTGAGAAAATTTCCCCCACTAACAAGCGAGAAAACATCCAGCACGGGAAAGACTGAATTGAGTATGACTTTCTTTACAGGGAGGAAAGCACGGAGCAGAGCAGGCTCCCAGGGGCGGGAAGAAGCATGGTCAGCATCCCAGTGGGCGGCAAGGGACTCCAGCGAGAGGTAGACACTGACTCCGAGTGCAGCCAGGGGGAGCTGGGGCTCTAGAAGAGGAAAGGAGGCAGGGCAGTGGCTCCAGCCTCGGGCAATCTGCAAGAGACAACCTGGGAGGGGACAAGGACTCTGCTGCACCAGAATGAAGTGGGCTCCTAGGGTGAGCCGTTCCCAGCTCGCTCTCTACTTCATGGCACCTTTTCAAAGCAGGGCCTGGACACCTGGTCACAGAAATGGGAGGCTCAGAGAGGAGGGTATGGCTGTTCCCCTACATTTCAGCTCTCCAGCCTGCGCTCTCCGCCATGCTGCCCTTGACTGGGCTGCGTTTCCAGTAACCCCTTATGGGAAGCAGGAGGAACCCAGGACCCAGCTCCTGGCTTACCAGGGCAGGGGGGTTCTTTAAGGAAGGAAATGAGTATTCGACATGTTGGCTAGTTGAATTTAAATTTTAAAAAATAATAATAAAAATAAAGAAGGAAGTGTGTATGGACTTAATTTGGAAGCCCCTGAATTTAATTTATCCTTTATTGGAAAGCTGGATTTTCTCTCCCACTTTCTCCCCAAAGCCAAGAAACAGATCCTTTGCTGGGAATCTCCACTCACAGAGGGAGCAAATGGCCACTGAGGCAATCACATGCAGATGGAGCTGGATGGACAGAAAATGGTTTGCCAGCATCTCCGCTTACATCAGAGGCTAGTGGCTCATCAGTAAGAGAACATACCTGTGTCTGACAAAGGCCTTGGACAGATTTGAAACACACTGAGGGCTTTTGACAGAGGTGGGGAAGGAGGAAGGGGGTCCAGTGGGAGAACATATTCTTATTTGCCACCTCTAAACCCAACTCCCTGTCACCTCGAGAAGATGTCCTTTGAGACTGTGAGGGCCTGATCATGTCTTTTTACGTGAATCCTTTTCAGGCCACATGCTCCAATCTCCAGTCAACATCTGCCATGTGGAAAGAGAGGGGGAAGACTTGATTCTTAAGCCAAGGGCCTCAACGAGCTATTTTTGGTTTCTCTCCATAAATTAGAACAATTAATCAGATGGTTACAAATAATAGAGGGAAAGTATTGTTACTATTAGCAAATTATATTGAATATAATAAAATTCCAAATCATAAAGCAGAACTTGCTGGATTTCTGCTTCATGTGGTGGTGACCTGACATTACAGCAGCTCTTTTTCCAGGATAGTTCCTTTCTGCTTATACGGGCTGCTTGATCAAACCCATCCTGAACTCTCTCCAGATAGAGTACAGCAGAGCTAGACCCCAGGAATAAAAAGAATGTGTTCCGGCTCAGACTCGGGACTTTATCTTTTAAAAAATGAAAATAAGACCAATTGATTAAATCTCTCAAGTTTAGTCCAAATTAGCCTCCCAAGTTTTGGAAACGTTGCTCCCAAACGTTTGAGCCTCCCAAATGTTTGAGAAACATTGCTCAACATCCCAAAAGAATGATTTCTGAGGTTAAAAAGTTAAGATTTGTATAGAAATAGAGGGGGGGGTGGTGCTTAAGAAGTGGATCTGCCCAATGTCAGGAGGAAAGATGGTGTCCCAGTGTGTTGGGCTCATCCTTGTTAACAAGTGTCTGGCAACGTGCCTAAAAGAATGTTGCCCTTTCTTCCAAACTTGAAAATAAAGTTTTCAAAAGTTGGAAAGCTTTTGATATTTTTGGTTTAGGGATTTGGGCAACAGTAGAATTACAATCCTGATCTATTAGGTGATGCTAGGGCCTGCCGTCCAAAGTCACAGGCTCTTCCGGAGGCTGGGTATGTGGAAGGGCAAGGACTAAAAGTCCACGTTACAGTAAGGTCCTGTCAGGATCCTGCAGACAGGCCACCCACCCAGCTATGAGAAGGAAAAGGGGATGCACCAAAGTCCTCTGAGATGATTAGCTGGTTTCATAACATTCCTCTGCCACCTAGTGGCAGTTAGAGCATAAACGTCAGTCCCACAGAACTTTCTAGGTGCTTCTATGAGGACCAATCTGCAAGGCTTTGATGAATTGTCTTTATTTTTACCTAAGCAATTTCAAAAAATACCTCGTGAGGCTCATCAGAGAGAAGATCAATGAGAATGGACTCTGGGCCTGTGCTGGTGTGTTGGGTGATGAGCCCAAACCACTTTGCCAAGGATTCTGTGCCTGATATCTTGTAGCGGGTAACAGCTTGTTCTTTCGTGATAACATGATCCACAGCACAAAGACTACACACACACACACACACACACATACACACACACACAATCCTTGTTATCTTTATAACTGGAGGCAAGGAGTTCTACAAGAACTCTGTGACTATGCCTTTATGATTTGTACTACTTTGGGAATTCTTTTCTAAGGATAAGGCCAAGTCTTTAATTACATCATGCCATTTGCATGATTGTAGCCTTTCCCCTACTGCCTATGACCTTGCAAAGTTCCCAAGCTTGGAAGAGCCATATTCAATGCCAGTGTCCTGAATTCTCTGTTACAACAGCTACCATTTATTCAGTGCTCACACTCTGGGACAGTGCATGGAGCACCCTGTGCTCATTATCTCATTTGAATCTCATGACAATCTCTCTGTCATCATCATTTTGCATATGAGGAAACTGAGGCAATTAGATCAAGCAGTTAGATCAAGCAATCCAACCCAGGAGGTCTGATTCCAGAATGGACGCTCTACCCATTTCATCACAGCTTTCTTCAAGTTCATATCAGATCTCTGCTGTTAGAGTTTTTGATGGTACAAAACTTCTCTTCTTTCATTTTTCATGTTGGTCAGTTTGTCCAAGTGTGTCACTCCCCACAAATATAAGCTCTTGCACCAGAAGAATGCCAGCTTTATTCCAGGAGATGGCTGTCCTCTTTGCATTGCATATCACATGATGTCAAGAACTTCCTAGCACAAAATCAGTGGCCTGGAAATAAACAACACACGGAAAGACCTGTTGCACATTTCTGAAAAGCAGCTCTGGGTTAAGATTTCCCAGAACCATTCCAGGCAAAGAACTTGTCAGTGGGAAATGGTGCAAGGAACTGAAAACAAGCCCAGATCTGAAGACGAACATTGAGCCCCTTGTATGTAAGCGAACAAATTAGGAACTTAACTTCACTGATTACTAAAACCCATTCTTTTGACAAAACTAGAAAACAAAACAAAACAAATAAACATCAGAACTCAAAGCAAAATGTGACAGCATAAAAATAATACTTCAATTTAAACATTTTCATGTGCGCATAGGATGGTTTTTTAATGATTTGATATAAACAAAATGATTCAGTTTTGTGCTTTTCAATTTATTTATTTATTTATTTATTTATTTATTTATTTATTTATCAGAGAGAGAGGGAGAGAGAGAGGGAGTGAGCACAGGCAGACAGAGTGGCAGGCAGAGGCAGAGGGAGAAGCAGGCTCCCTGCTGAGCAAGGAGCCTGATGTGGGACTCGATCCCAGAACACTGGGATCATGACCTGAGCCGAAGGCAGCTGCTTAACCAACTGAGCCACCCAGGGGTCCCTGTGCTTTTCAATTTTTTTAAAGCCACTTGAGGTTTTGATGCTAAGTGTCACTAATTCTGTTAGATGTTCTTGTCATCTCAGGGTGCTCCTTAAATCATCTGAAATTCATTTGTATTTAGGGAAAGTAATGAGAATGGTCAAAATTAATAATATTAAGGGGAACATACTCCAGAAAAGCTTGTACTTCCATCATTTGAGGTTGTTTAAAGGTTTTTCTTTTTTTCCCCCATTTTCCTCTTTAATGATTAGGTATCAGGCAGTAATTTGTCACATTCATGTGATTAATCTATAGATCTTTCTACTTGAGTATTTTTTGTACTTTCTATGCATCACTTACAACAGATATTTGCTCCATGTCCATTAATTAGGTTAGAATATGAAATGTTAATATGTTAGTAACTGTACTTGGCCTTAAAATCTTGGGTCTATCTGGGCAATATTTTCATTTTACAATATGGAATGAAATTTAGAAATGATAAACCATAATCCTGTCCTACCCAATGGACATTAAAGCCCAGAGAGCTTTTATAAAATGGGTGTTGGCAAATCAATCAACCAAAGCAGTCAACACAAGAATCTTTTGTGTGTCATCGAATTTTTAGCAGAATATCTGCCAAGAGAGGAAACAAAAAATTTTCAAATATAAAAATATATTTATAAGTAGAATATATAACTTAAAAAATATAACTTGAAGCAGTCCGAAGACAGTGTGGTTTTCTACTATGCATTAAAATGTGATGACAAGGGGTGCCTGGGTGGCTCAGTGGGTTAAAGCCTCTGCCTTCAGCTCAGGTCATGATCCCAGGGTCCTGGGATCAAGCTCCGCATCGGGTTCTCTGCTCACCAGGGAGCCTGTTTCCTCCTCTCTCTCTGCCTGCCTCTCTGCCTGCTTGTGATCTCTGTCTGTCAAATAAATAAAATCTTTAAAAAATAAATAAAATAAAATGTGGTGATAAAACTCTGCTTCCTTTCAGTTAAAATGTGGCCAATTATCAAAAGCCAGTCCACTACCAGGACAGGTCTTTGTCTTTGTGGAAGCCAGCTTCAACTTCCATATCCTTCTAGCTAAGAAACTGGCAAGGAGTGGAAAGCTTTCCTAGAGACTCTAATACATGCAAGAAATACATGCCATTTGTGTATATTATAATAATCTAGATGTGGTTTTCTTTTTCAGTCACCTGTAGAGTAAACTGTACCTTAGGCTACACAACTTGATCTGAATTACCCAGAGAAAATGTGACCAGTACAGAGATTTATTGTGATCTTGTTTACGGGCCTGTGTTACTTTTTCCTTGGCATTGTGTGGTTGGTCTTCCAACTGCTTAGATGAGTAGTAGCTAAGAGAACACTGAATAATTTATAATTCACTTACTTGCTTGACAAGTGGTGGTTGTGTGTTCTTTTCTGTTTCCTCACTGTGCTGGGACGGAGGTTCTTGCTGAGGAGGGAGTCTGGGTCCTAGCTGAGAGCATGCACTCCAGCAGGGGGCCTGGGTGCACATTCTGGCTCTGCCGCTGGCTAGCTCGGTGACCTCCAGCACGTCACTTAAACTTACTTAGCTTGTTCATCTCTAAAATAGGGGTTTTTTGCGTGAATGAATAAATTAACAAACATAAGTTATCTAAAACAGTAACTGATTTAGGAGTAGCGTCTGCTATTTTCATGAATACAGCCATGAATTAGCATGTTGGAGGGGAGGCATTTGGCTCTGCCCTTGCGTAAACCCTCCGAAAACATAGGTAAGTGTGAAATTGATCCTAGTCCGTTGTCGGGGGTGTTGAGTTGCTAGTGTTGTCATATTTATTGATTTTATTAAAACTGACCTGTTCGGGGCATCTGGGTGACTCAGTTGACAAGTGTTGGACTCCTGATTTCAGCTCAGGTGGTGATCTCCAGGTTGTGAGATCCAGCCCTGTGTCTAGCTGGCGTTGGGGTCTGCTTGGGATTCTCTCTCTCCTTCTCCCTCTGTTCCCCTCCAATCTCTCTCACACGTGCTCTTTCTATATAAAAACAAACAAAAAACTAAAATTGACCTGTTCAAGGCCACAATCAATACCTCCGAAGCTCTGATCTCACAGGAGCCTTCCAGGGTAGTGCGCAGGAGCCCTGGGCTCTGTAAGGTGCCCGTGGAATCGGCTCGGTTTGATACGCCCGATCCATGTCTCCTCAACGTGCCAAGTTCGGTCGGACTCCAGTCTAGGCCATTTCTTGGAGACGTCACCCTTGCTAAGCACCAAGATTTCTCGCAACACGTTTCCGTTTGGCTCACATGCTTCGTAGGTTTACCCAGACTCTGCTCCTTTCCCTCGTGGCCCTTAAAATAGCGGTGGGGTGGAAGGATGCTCCGGGGCAGGTTGTCAGAGACCGGATTTCCTAACGGGGCCCTGTTCTGCCTTTCACAGTTCCCTAGGTCCCCGCAGTCTAGACCCAAGTCACTTTAGTGTCATCTTGTGTGTTACCTTGCTCACATTCTATCCTTTTTCCTCATCCCTACTCCCCACTCCAGTGCCACTGAGACTGTGGAAAACACCGAGCATGACTGCTCACGGCTCCCTGGCACGCCGTCTCCGTAGCTGAAAGCCACCCAAGCCAGCACTTCGACATCAGGTGACGACCGGCTTCCAACTAAGATAAAAACAATTCCTCTCTTTGGGGTAAAAATATTTTGAAATAATTTCTCAAATTATTTTGAAATTACCCTTAGCCTGAATGTATTGCTTCATGCTCGTGTTTTAATTTTTATTAAAAATGTCCACTGTTGGTATTCCCAGTATCTAGAACAGTGCCAGGTGCATTTGACAAATATTTGTTGAATGAATTGAAGTGCAGTGGGCACGATCATGTAAGGTTGGAAATATGAGGTTGTTTGAAAAGAGATGAAAAATGACATCAAGTATCCCCTGATACGAAGAGGGTTCGCTGAACTCGAGCCACAGAATTTACTCACTCATTCACTCATACATGTATTCATTTAATAAACACATATAGTACGTACTTTTATCCTGCTCTCGCTGTGTCTCTGTCAAATAAATAAATAAAATCTTTTTTAAAAAACTATGAGGGGCTCCTGGGTGGTTCAGTGGGTTAAGCCTCAGGTCATGATCTCAGGGTCCTGGGATCGAGCCCTACATCGGGCTCTCTGCTCAGCAGGGAGCCTGCTTCCCCCACCTTTCTGTGCCTGTCTCTCTGCCTACTTGTGATCTCTGTCAAATAAATAAATAAAATCTTTAAAAACAAACAAACAAAAAAAAACTATGAAATCATCAGTTACACATTTCTTCCCACATACCCTTAGAGATCTGTACACCTCTTGTTTTTCAAACTTCATTTCAATTCCTAAGATCTGATTATTCTGCCCTAAAGAGAGGAAGTATTGGCTACATTAGTTACTGTATAAATCACCTAAAAAGTGCTTGGCAGGGGCGCGTGGGTGGCTCAGTTGGTTAAGCCTCTGCCTTCAGCTCGGGTCATGATCTCAGGGTCCTGGAATTGAGCCCCGCATCGGGCTCTCTGCTCAGCAGGGAGCCTGCTACCCCCTTTCTCTCTGCCTGCCTCTCTGCCTGTTTATGATCTCTCTCTCTCTCCCTGTCAAATAAATAAATAAAATCTTTAAAAAAAAAAAAAAACAGAGTGGCTCAGTTGGTTGAGCATCCGACTCTTGACCCAAGCTCCAAAAAAAAAAAAAAAAAAAAAAGTACTTGGCAAATATTAAGCACAGTGAGCTATAAGCTTGATTGTGCTGATCTTTCCACAATGTATACATGTATTGAAACATCAAGTTGTACACCTTAAATATATACAACTTTTATATGTTGACATCTCCAGTTGTTTAAAAAAATAAAACTGATATATGAGCATAAAAATAAAAAGGATCTGGGTTTTGAAGATAGGCCAACCTGGGATTAAGTACCCCCCAGCCTTCGTCCCCAGTAAGTCCTGGGTGGGTCTCTGAATCTAGAGGGATTGCTGCTTTTTGTCGGAGCCCCAGAGACCAGTCTAACCCCTCTTTACCTGGCAATTCTTTAGCTCTCTGCCAGACACAGTGCTCTTATCTCCCTGGAATCCTCCCTTTTCCAAATTAAAAAAGACCTTATTCTTTTTAATCATTTCTTAAGAACACGGTTTGCAGAGTCTTCCTCCATTGGGTCACCCACTCTGATTAGCCCACACATTTCAGTGTCCCCTTTAAAAAAATAATATCTTTACTTGGGGCACCTGGGTGGCTCAGTCGGTTAAGCGTCTGCCTTCGGGTCAAGTCATGATCTCAGGGTCCTGGGATCCAGCCCCATGTGTCAGGCTCCCTGCTCAGCATGGAGTCTCCCTTTCCCTCCCTTTCCCTCCCCACAACTCGTACTGGCTCTGTCTCAAATAAATAAAATCTTTAAAAAAAACTAAGCCTGTGCACAATAAATGTTTGCTACGATGTAGAGCAAGTGGGGCTCTTATGCATAGCTAGTGGGTGTACAAATGGTACAACCACATTGGGAAAGTTGGGTAGTTTCTACTAAAAATAGCCATGTGTGTATCTTGTGACTCAATTATTCTAGTGCCCAGCATATGTGTACTAAATATACATCCGTTTGCTTTGCCACAGACGTGTACAAGCTCATCATTGCAGCTTTGGTCCTGGGAGCCCCAGACTGGAAACTTCCCCAAAGCTCATCAATATTAGACTGGATACATTGTGACATACCCACACAATGAAATACTATACAGCAAAGGGAGTAAATGACCTAGACCAACACCCAACAACACGGATGATCCTTTAAACAGGATGTTGACTCAGAATACCTCCTACAGGAGCACCTCTGTATTAAGTCCCGAAAAGTGAGGTAAAGGAAATTGATGCTATTAGAAGTTAGGACTGTCTTCCTTCCAGGATGGCTAATCACTGGGGTATGAGGAGGGGTTTGGGGTGAATCAGTCTTGATCCTATCAAGGCAAAGCAAACACTGGGTGTTGATTACACAGCTGTGTTTGGTTTCTAGCAATTTATCAAGTTGTATACTTAGGCTACGAGCACTTTTCTGAAAGTATCATTACTAAACCACCACAAGAAAAGAGGTTTCTGTTGTTGTTGTTAATATGATGACTAGTCAATATACTAATATGGATGGGACCCCAACCGGTGGCCTTCCACTGAAGCAACTTTTCTGGCAAACTCAGTTCTCAGCTTATTGTGTGTGGCATTCAAGGCCGTTCACCGACCTTCCTAAGGACCCTTCCATTCCTGTGGGTCTTACCATTGCTGGATAAATGTTTAGCATGATAAAGGTTGGCAATGCAAAATAGACTCCATCTTTCTGTGCCAAGCACATGGTCCAGATCGAGTTCTAGCCGAACAGAACCACAAGCTATTCCTTCTACACGTTTTCTGTTACCATCTCTGAGACACCTAGTGTGCCTGAGCAGAAAAGCATGGTGCCTTCTTCCATCCGGATTCTCTAGCTTTCCTTCCATACATTGTGACCTATCCATGAAGGCCCTTCTTGACCAATGCCGTCCCTTCCAGCACGAAGCCAGTCCTCTTGCACCAGCCTCTGTGAGGTCTCAGATGCTGGTCTCTTGCCACCTCCTTCCAAGTACGGTATTTACACTCCCATGGAGCTTTGCCCGTAAATAATGGTACTGAATGTATTGTTAGATGATAGAAGGAGAAGCCATGCTATCTTTGCTCTGTTAAACATTACGTTTCTGAGTATCAAAGGTCAACCTCTCGCCATTGGGCTTTTTCAGGAGATTGTAAGTTGTACTTCGCTCTTACCTTCAGGCCGGGTCCAGTCAGGAGAGAGAAGCGGCACAGTAGTTTCCGCCAGAGTTCAAAACCAGGAATTATTACCTGTGATGAAAGAGTGATTAAAGAAAATTCTAGGCGGTACACTGGGACTGAGGGAGAGTAACTGAGGAAGCACAACCCTGGGAGGGCTTCAGACCTCGTTGGGGAAGATGTGGTTCAGCCCACCGGCTAGCAGAGACGTTCAGTGGTTCGGCCCGCCTGGAGCGGGTCTGCAGTGCTGCGCCAGCAGTAATTACGGTAATCTCCGCAGGGCCGGCAGGGAAGCCGCCAGCCAGCCGCCAGTGGTGGGCCCGGGCACGGGCCGCGCTGTGGGACCCTCTGGACAAGCGACTGTGTGCAGCCATGTGGGAGCTTCAGTTTCCATGTGGAGAAGGCCACGGAAAGGTTATCACCAAGTGCTGCAAGATTGCAGAGGGATGGCTGGGGCCGTCTCCACTGGGCATCCTCCCAAGTCTGAAACCCAGCCCCTGCCCAAAACTTCCAGAAGCCTCTTTCTCCTGTAACGTGCCTCCGTCGTCCTCTCCTGAGGAAGCTTGTCACCATGCTCAGTCAAAAGGACAAAAGGGTAAAGGGATTTTCTCAGAGCAGGTATTGAAGAATGCATTGGAATCTGAGAGGCAATAAATAATAATAAAAAATAATCCACACATCTTCCACCTCAGACTTCCTCAATGCATTTGGTCCCAAGGATGTACTGAAGCAGGAGGGGTGTGTGGATTAAATTCCCTGGGGCTGAGGCACCATCAAGGCAGCAGTGCCTGGAACAGCAAGGAAGAGGCTAACAGGTAACCTCGGGTAAATCACATTCCATCAGCGGGCCTTTTCCCTGATTTTTGTAGGAGGGGCTGCATGGGGTCGGTAGTTTGCCACCCAGGCTACAGCGAACTGAGAAAAACAAAGACAGTGTGTTTCAAAGAGCTACACTCATTTAAAAGTTTGAACGTTTCGACCACTTTTACTGGTAAAACATCTTGTCTTTTATGATATTATGCTGGTAAGTGCTCATGATTTTTGATCCTTACTTAGCAAAATAAAAGCCAACAAGGTCAGAATTTTGTTTTGGAAGCTTT
This sequence comes from Mellivora capensis, assembly GCA_004024625.1. Lineage (NCBI taxonomy): Eukaryota > Metazoa > Chordata > Mammalia > Carnivora > Mustelidae > Mellivora > Mellivora capensis. Next base: position 87,420 of record PISX010002501.1, on the reverse strand, counting down.
GCTAGTCCATGGAACCTGAAAGTCTGTCATTCTGGGACTGGATATTCTGTCTTGAAGCCCTCTTTCGCCTCTGGAATCCGTGCTTCTGAAAGGCCCGCCTGTCTTTCCTGCTCGTCGCCTACGTGTAAAGCAGACAGAAGAAAGTGGAAAGGGGTTCCCTTCATCAGCAGCAAATTTGGGTCCATCCCAGATTATTAGCACGGTCCCTGCACCACAAGGACTGATGAATACACGAAGCATTTCCTATTTTACAGATATTTTGTAAACCGTAGGGCAACCATGAAAATTTTAAAATGAGGCATAACTCAGAAACCAACTGTAGAGATATAATTGCATCATACATAGCACTCGGTTAATCCAAAGGCAGGCAGAACATCTAGGAAAGGATGAAAAGAAATGACTTTGCCTGTGTCTTGTTGAGCATCACGGCCTAGTCTTAGTGTCGCTGAATGGCCCGAGTTCATTCTATCAAAACACAGATCACTTGCTCTGGGAGTATTTGAGCTAGCTAGCCTGCTTTGAAAGCACCACAAAACCTCTGGGGGGCGCCTGGATGGCTCATTCAGCTCAGGTCTGCCTTCAGCTCGGGTCATGATCCCGGGGGCCTGGGATCCGGTGAGGGTCACTCCATGGCCAGCGGGGGGTCTGCTGAAGTTTTTCTCTCCCTCTGCTTCTCCCGCCCCCATCCCCCACCAATGCACCTTCTCTCTCTCTCTCACACACAAAAATAAAATCTTAAAAAAATGAAGTAAAATCCATCAGTGGCTTTTGCACTTGACATCTTGGGCTTTGGGTGCACGAGGTCCCAGGCTAGGACGCGGCTAGGAGGTCGAACACCGTGAAACTGGATCACCCGGTTTCTCAGGAGGCGCCGCGGGCTGCAGCACAGGCAACGTCATCCCAACACAGAGCCCGGCCACAGGGCTTCTGCCTCAGCAGTGTTTGAAAGTTGGTGCCTTGGAGCTTAGAAGACACTGAACCTCATAAAAGTAAAAGTAAAGAAAGAAGGTAAACATTTCTGGCAAGTCCTGAAAGCCCCTTTTACCCATAATTTTTGAATAAAGTATTCCTTATTTAAAGTAGGATATTTATTTACTTATATTTTGAAAGAACAAGCACGTATGAGCGGGGAGGTACAGAGGGAGAGAGAGAATCCCAAGCAGGCTCCACACCCAGTGCACAGCCCGACATGGGGCTTGATCTCACGACCCTAAGATCACGACCCGAGTCAAAAATGCAGTTAGACGCTTTCCCAGCTTAGCCATCCAGGCACCCCTAAAATAAGATTTCTAAGACAAAGTGAGTTCTGAATCCCAATCAGGGATTCAGAAACAGTCTCTCTGGCCTGCTTGTCCCACAGGGTCTCCCTCCAACCTGGTTCCAAATTCACACAGTTAACAATACACAAAATCCAGCAGCACCCTTCACTGGCACAGGCTCCTGGGGACCTGGTTTTTGAGGAGATGGGCTCTAAGGGGGCTCTGGTGGAAGAATAGACACAGAGTATTTCTCCCATAGGGAGGGCGGAACAGCTCAAACCTGCAAGGGCAGCCAGTGTGATGGGCATTTGCAAGTGTCTCACCTAGTTAGAGCTCATAAAAAGAGCCCAAGAAATAACAGGTCGTGTGGCAAGTTTAACTGGTATTTTCCCGGACCAGCAAAGTGGGAGGGTGTGAAAAACATAGACACACACACTACTTCTGCCCTTGGGCCTTTATTAAAGACAAAGACTGTATAGTGAAAATGCTGTGGAAAACCACTCCCGTATTTAATATATTCCCCAAGTTAATGCAACTAGCAGTCAACTATCAGTAACTTAAGGTTTTTATTTCAGTGGATCCTAAATGGATAATTGAACTATTTCTGCAATGTGTTAATGGCAGAGAGTCCTCTCTGGAGTATAACATCCTATCCCTCTTCCGGAAGTGCAGCTAGGGGCTGATAGTCTATCTGGCAAACGGCATGGCCTTTGGGCAATCGAAAAAGAAAAGAAGGCTGAAAATTCCTCAGAAATAGCATACTTCTTAAATCCATGCTTAAGAAAAAAAAACAAAAAACAAGAATCAAGTCTCTTACATATAGTGTAGGAATTAACGTTGCATCTCTACAGAGGCAGGAACATCAAGCCTGGTCACATTGTTCTCAAAGAGAATCATTAAAAACCACATTGGATGGGGCGCCTGGGTGGCTCAGTGGGTTAAACCTCTGCCTTCGGCTCAGGTCATGATCTCAGGGTCCTGGGATCGAGCCCCGCATCGGGCTCTCTGCTCGGCGGGTAGCCTGCTTCCCTTCCTCTCTCTGCCTGCCTCTCTGCCTACTTGTGATCTCTGTCAAATAAATAAATCTTAAAGAAAAACAAAAACAAAAACCACATTGGTCCTCATCAGTCACAGGCATCCTCTTAAGCTCCTGGCCCTAATGAAGTATGTACTCCTTCTACATTCATTGGAGCAGAGTTTTTAAGAAAAAAAAAAAAAAAGACATGATGTAAATTCAATGGAATGGTCTTTCTAATCTCATGCCTGAGGGTCCTACTAACCAGTTAAGAACTACAAACCAAAACAAAAAATTAAAAAAAAAAAAAAATCACCACAGCCAGTATCTCTTTCCCTCACTTCCTGCATGCATTCCTTTCCTTGCAGACAAATCCGTAGGCTACCGGGAAGCAGACTCTTGAGGACCTCACAGAAGCTTCCCCTATTCTATTATTTCTACCCTTATTCCAAGGTTCCTATTTTAGGAGATTCTTTCCAGTAGTGAAGTCATGAAGGTACGTGGCATAATTTAAGTGTACCCGAACTGTGAGAGAAACAGAAAACAATACAGCGTGATGTGAAATATCTACACACATGTTAACTTCATGAAATTAATGCCATTCTGATATCTTTTTATTGAACATATTAGATCCTTATTATTATGGCTAGATAATATGGGCGAGTACATAGGTTTGTGGAACACGTGAATATATCACTGACTTATCAAGTTCAATGGGAAATTTTCACAAGGGCATGTGAAAATGTCTATGTAAAAACAGGCATGTAAAAATCTGCCTTTTGTAAAAGGCCAAATTTTGTTACCAATAATTAAAACACAAATTTGAAATAGAACGTGGCATTCAATTTAATCTGCTTACTATTGTTCAATGACTTCTAATAATAATTGGTATAATAAAGATAACTGTGGAATGCAAAAATTCCTACTGTGGTTTAAAAAAGAAAATTCAAGCAATCTGAGGCAGCCTTGCCAATAGTCTGGAGAATCAGTCTGTTTAGCAAGTGGTGTATGTAAATAAATAATCAAAGATGCTACTAAAATACAACTTGGTAAACAGGCATTACCTATTTAATAAGTACAATATATACATAGAATTCTCTTGAAAAGCTTCATTTTATACAGAAACATATTTACAAAATGAACAGTGTAATCAAATTAAAGATTATCTGTACAATGCACACACACACACCCATATATATATGCGTGTATATATATATATGAACTTTTGGAAGAAAAACAAGTTTCATCATTGTAGTCAAAATGGACAGGCATATGCATCTTAAAAAAGGATTCCATCCCAGAAAATACATCTTTATTATACAATTATATTTTTCATTTATCTTCCTGAAAATTCTTCATGTTTAGATACTTTTTCAATTATTTTCTCTTGTTCAGAGCCTTGAAAAATTTCAGGTTTCTAGTGCCACCAACTGGTGTTAAAAATTAACAATCTTAGTGTCAAAAAAAGATTGTTTTGTTTTAAAAAAAGGATATTGAAAAACAGCCTACTAGAGTCAACATTCATAAGGCAAATTTACCATACTGAGTAGCAACGTGATAGATAAAAAATATTTCCACCACAGTAGCATATATAACATTTACAATATTAATGGTTTTTAATGTTTTGGTTTCTTTCTACCAGTAAATCTTGGTCTAAATCTGTATGAAAAAAATCTTTAGAAAATAATATACTGGTAAAACAAAGTTTAGGAATACACACTAAAACATGATTAATCTCTGTGAGCATCAAGTAGGCATTAACAGTTTACTAAAATGGCAAAAATGAAATACCTTTTGACAGTCTTTGGATTTTTTTTTTTTCTTAAAGAATAATTAAACATCAAACTCTGACAGGGAATGTGTAGACCATCATGAAAACAGTGATCTGCTCTCAGCATACCCCAGAGCAAGGATTCATTTCCCAGAGTTCATGCCACAGTGAGATTTCTGGGCCATTACCTGCACAAGTGGATTGGCCTTCTTCCCCCAGCAGCTGGCTTCGAGCTACAAAGGCTCCAAGAGCTGCTCCTACTGCCTCCCCACCACTGTCACTAGACCACAGCACCAGGAGGACAGCAACTGCTCTGATTTGCTCACCAAGAAAATCACAGTACCCGGATGCTGCCTGGCAATAGCAGGTTTTCAATACATGTGTTTTTTAAGTGAATAAATTACATGGTGGTAGCCTGATAGAACTTAATTCAAGATAAATCACTTTAAATGGTGATGACGACAGAAAGTTAAAAAAGAAAGCAAAACACCGAAGTTCAAACTCATTTCTTTGCTCAAACCCACTATTTTCATTCCTTACCACTTAGCAGGCTAAAGTTTGAAGTGGCATGGGAAAAAGGGAGTCACAGTAAGAATTCACTTCAAAATTAAAACCTAGAAAAGCATATAGAGATGTACACACACAAAAAATAATTTCCTGCTCAAAGAAACCAAAATAGTGCTAACCGAAACCACCTCTGATGTATACAACTAATAATGAACATACAAAATAAATTTTGCCCCAGATCTCAGGCTTATGCAGACCATTTTCCTCTTCCAGACACCCATTCTTCTCTCCATATATTCAATATATTAAGAGTAGAAGACCCTCTAAATCCTTACATTAGGAGGTTTTTGTGAACTGGTATAAAGATCTGATATATGCACATCTTTGTACATTACTTTGCTCAATTCTAATCCATACGCAAAAAGATATGGTAGAAACTGAAGAACAAAAGGAAAATAAAAGCATTTTCTTCAAAAATTTCCATAGCTTGAAAAATAACAGCAAGTCAGAATATTTTTTATAATAGCTTTCCTCTAAAGTAGTGCCACCATTTGACTTCTCCAAACGAACGGTGGTGGCACAAATGTTAATATTGGAATGTTTCACTTTTGTATGTAATAAAATGTATTTATTTTTAAAAAGTGTACAGACATAGGACACTACAGATCTGATCCCTATTTGGTCTCCATTCACACATTTTTGTGTCTTGGAGGAAAAAAACAAATATTGTAGTGTATGAACCTCTATCACAGAAGTTATGAAATTTAGTTATGTTGGCTACTTTAAGTAGTCTTTATGAATATCAGTGGTATGTCTAGAAAAATGGGAAGGTAATTCAAATTTTATTGCACTTACCCTCTTACTTTATTTTGATAAATTGTTGGTAAAAAGAACAAGACAGGGGTGCCTGGGTGTCTCAGTGGGTTAAAGCCTCTGCCTTCGGCTCAGGTCATGATCCCAGGGTTCTGGGATCGAGCCCCACATCGGGCTCTCTGCTCAGCAGGGAGCCTGCTTCCCTCTCTCTATCTGTCTGCCTTTCTGCCTACTTGTGATCTCTGTCAAATAAATAAATAAAATATTAAAAAAAAAAAGAACAAGACATCTTATGGTAAGACTAACACTTCTTATAGCTATTTTAAAAAGATGTTTTTGGACTTAGATCTTCATTCTGAAAAGATTTTGGTTTTGAATGGCAAGACATAACTCGATATGTAGAAAAGATAAGATGCTGCATTGAATCCTTAGCAAAAATTTAGTAAATGATCGTTTTAAACAATGATTAAAAAAATGTTAAAACACATTAAAGGGATATTGCTACCGGGGTGCCTGGGTGGCTCAGTGGGTTAGGCCTCTGCCTTCAGGTCAGGTCATGATCTCCGGGTCCTGGGATCGAGCCCCACGTCGGGCTCTCTGCTCAGCAGGGAGCCTGCTTCCCCCTCTCTCTCTGCGTGCCTCTCTGCCTACTTGTGAGCTCTTGCTCTCTGTCAAATAAATAAATAAAATCTTTAAAAAAAAAAAAAAGGGATATTGCTACCATGAGCCCAACTTTTAGAGCCATACAATTCCTTAAAGGTTTTTAATAAATCATCCCAAAGCTTACTTCTCTTGAGAGAAAAAAGGATGCAAAAACCTAAAACAAAAGTGACAACTGGGGCAACATCTGCGTATTAGCCAAGGTATCCTATTACAGAAATGATCTGAATATAATGAAATGTGAAAAACCACACTCAAAAATGATGGTAAGTGACAAATTACAAGAGGAAGGAACAAAATCCAATGATGTAGAAATACTGATACTATGACTGCCAACATTTAAGTGCACATCTTAAATAATTATTGTCAAAATCCACCAGGATACACAAATTTGGCTCTAAAATTCCTTTGGTTACAGAGATGTAATTATTTTATATTTTAAATAAATATACTGAAACACATCACTTTGGGGACCGTACGATCACTCCATTGGAACATATAATTGTATCAATGGTAAAGAATGGTATTCAAATGAAATGATTAACAGAGCCCTATGCTGGATTCTCTCAGGAACTAGTTCTTCATAAATATCTTAAAAATTTATCTTTATACTTGATGTCACTAAAACTAAAGTATTTCAGTTTCAAAAGAATTCATTATTCATCTTTCTAATGACTAATCTCTTTCACATTTTAAAATACAACTGAAGTCCACAAATCTAAGTGAGCATGTTATTTAAAATCATATTTTGTGTAACTGAAAAATAAAAAAACTCAACATTAACTCAAGCAATTTGAATCAGAAAAAAAATGTACCTAGCACAGATAAAGAAACCTGACAGAGGCATGCAATGTCTGATCACTGCAAGCTACCAAGAGCTCTCTACCAAGAGTCTCTCCTACTAGCTTCCATGAAAATTAAGAGATTTAAGGACTCACTGGCATCCCTAAAATACAACCAAATGTTATCCTGAAATGTAAAACAAAATTTTAATCACTTCAAGTTTTCTTCATGTTGGAGAAACAGCATTATTGCTGAATAATTAACATGTGTCCTTTCATGCATAATTTTAAAAAGCTGAATCATTTTTAACATCATATATTTTCAAAGGAAGAAATATGGCAAAGGGGTTTTCAAAAGCCCTTGTAGTCCTGTTCAGCACTTCATAGGACTATCAGCGATTTCAGCTGTTCTGATTCAGTGACAGGCTGTCCCTATACAAACACAAATTCCATCAAAGCTTATTCTCTTACAGTATACACAGTAATGCATTCGATTTGTAAAAGGATACTTTTTTTATACAGATGAAGCAGAACAATTTTTTACTGGCTGACACACAAAGCAGGGAAAAGTTTCCAACAATACTGGGCAGTGGCACCTGTTCCTTATGTGGCTTTTGTCTGTTTAGTGACCAAGAGCTGTGTGTTAGGTTTTCTTCGTCCTCTGTTCTAGTTCATGCTGGTGTTTAATAAGACGTTCTATTTCTGTTCCAAGTGTTTGCAGATTTTCCTTTACCAATTAGAAAAAGAGGGAAAGAAAACAGAACTATTAAGTATCATAAGTCTATGGATTCAGTTTGAACTGTTTTTGCTTAAAATTTTGACACTGAAGGGGTGAGGATTAGTCTTCAACATTCTGTGGCATAAGCCAGGTGCACGGCAGTTTTCGGTAATAAGACTTCCCTATTCTAGAATCTCTTTACCAAAGCTATGGCAAATTTTAGTGCACAGATTTGTTACTAGATTTACAACTTTATTTACTAACCATCAAGGCCCAAACATAGCACAAATAGAATAGTCGGGTTGGGTAAAAGTTGCAAGAAGTCAAGCTGGAAAATACATTAGAAAATGAATGTCTTAATCTTAAAATAGAGTCTCAGCAATCGATTATAACTAACTATACATGTCAAAGGCCACCCACTGCAAAATAAACAACTGTCCAATAGCTAAGCTGCTTTTCTGCTTTCTTCCTGTCCTTACTAGCTAAAGAAAAACACAAAAATTTTATCTCCAGGTAAAATGGCTACCTCGCATTACAGAACTAGTCCATTTACGGGCTGGCTCACATTAGGAAAGGCACCGTTATGCCATGCTTACCTACTGGCTGGTAAGTAAATGAGAAATATAGATACCTTCAGAGTAATATTTTTTAGTAACATATCCTCCAGAACAGCCTGTAATTTTCTGTTGATCTCCAAAGAGAGGTCCAGGGTTAATCCACTATCCGCTGGATGGGATGTATATAAGGATGCCATAATTCCACCCCGTCTACTTAAATGGACTTTGTTAAAATCAGATGCCTCTGAAGAAAGTGTGCCTGATTCTTCCCGTAAAATGTAGCTCTGAATTATTCTGCAAAATAAAATGACACTGTCAGTTATATACTTGCAGAATTAAAAACTTTAAAATTTACAAGAGTCAACTAATCATAAGCATGAAGATGATTAGCATAAAACAAGTACCTATTAGGTTAATAACAGTAATATGTTAGAAAATAATTTTTCTTATTCACATGGTATCTTTGTTTTTTTTTTTAAGATTTTATTTGAGAGAGTGTGTGCCTATAAGCAGAGGGGAGGGGCAGAGGGAGAGGAAGAAGCAGACTCCCTGGTGTGCAGGAAGCCCCACTTGGAGCTCTATCTCAGGACTCTGAGATCATGACCTGAGCTGAAGGCAGGCGCTGAACTGACTGAGCCGCCTAGGTGCTCCCAGATGATGTCTTAATCTCATTTTTGTTCAACATAGTATTTAAAGATATACAAACATTGATTTTCTAGTTCTTTCCTTATTACTTTAATCAAAATATTTTTAAAACATTTTTTTAAAGATTTTATTTATTTGACAGAGAGAGAGCACAAGCAGGGAGGAGCTGCAGGCAAAGGGAAAGGGAGAAGCAGGCTCCCCACAGAGCATTAGAGCCTGAAGCGGGGCAGATCCCAGGACCACCACCCCAGCCAAGAGCAGACACCCAACCGACTGAGCCACCCAGGCGCTCCTAATCAAAATATTTTTGAGTAATTTCTTTATTGCTCCATTTGTTAATATTTTCTACTTTCTTGTTACTAAACTTAGAACTTCATTCATTTTCCTAGAAGATTTATTTATTTTAGAGACAGAGCACATGCACACGCATGTGTGTGCGAGCAGGAGATGTAGGGGAGGGTGAGGCAGCACAGGGCTCAATCTCAGGACACTGAGATCATGACCTGAGCTGAAATCATCAGTCAGACACTTAACTGACCGAGCCACCCAGGCACCCCTTCTTTTTCTTTTAAAAGTCATGGGCCAACTTTTCTCTAAGCCTAAAATTATTTCAAAATAAAAATTATGGGTTAAAAAGTTGCAATATATAAAAAATACCTCTTAAAAAAATACGGTATTTGTAAAAGGAATTTTGCACAGCAATTTTGTTTTGCTTTTTTTCTTTTTACCAGGTGAGAAAAGAAGTCCCAAGGCCCAGAGAGCCCAGCTCTCAGGAGGGAAGAACAAGCTATTGGAGGGATGAGGAAGAAAGGTTACAGGCCACAGGGTCAGGATGGAGAACCCGTAGGTGAAATGAACAAAGAAACCATGTCAGAGACCAGTTAGCAGGGGGACAAAACAGAAAACAAAACTGCATGAAAATGCATCTCATAAATGTAACTGAGGAGAAGTAAGGTTTCATGCATGGTACCAGAACAAAGAACAGTAGAGCAAATTAAACCTGTACGGGACACACCGCACAGCAGATTCCAGGCTGTGCTGACTAGGCATCCCGCCCACCCCACAGGAGGCCAGCACCATCCCGCTCAGGGGCCAGGACACCCTACGTCCAGAAGGTCACCGTTCAAAAGGCCGGTTATTAGCTTGAGGCCCCTGGTGCCCAACTACTGGGAGCTTGAGAATCCAGCTTTTGACTTTAGGTCACACTGACCTGGTCCCAGCTGGGTCCAAATCCCCAGTTCTTGGTCTGTCACTTACTGGATTAATGACGACTCTGGGACATTTAGTGACTTGACCTGAACACCACGAGTTAATTTATTTGTCCCTGAGTTTTAAGAAATCAATGAAATTTTGTTAAGTCACAGGCACAGAATCTTGTACTTACCAAGTGCCCAATATATTACCCACTATGTCCTACCCAACAGGAAAGATAATCCACAACCCCTTATCTCTCTTAGAGCCACAGTCATGAAAATCAAAAGCTAACACCGTGCTTTTATTAAAGCCAAAGTTATCTTAGTATCCTAAAAAACAATAAGATCAGAGTGCCTGGGTGGCTTAGTCTGTTAACCGTCTGGGTTTGGCTCAGGTCATGATCTCAGGGTTCTGGGATCGACTCCCGCATCAGGTTCCCTGCTCAGTGGGGAGCCTGCCTTTCCCTCTCCCATGCCCCCTGCTTGTGTTCCTTCTTGCTCTCTCTCTCATTCTGTCAAATAAATAAATAAATAAATAAATCTTAAAAAAAAAACACCACAAAATAAAACAAAATTAAGATCTACTGAACTATAGATCACCTTAAAGACTTGTGTTTTCTTTCTGTATTCTCAAAACCTAGAATACAGTAAGTGAACAATAGACTAGGAACTGAATGACTAAAATTTAGAATTATTTTTTTGAAAGACGGGCTCTTGATATGATTGACTTTGAAAATAGCAAATTTACCATATAAGTAATGGTATTTCAAACACAGATTGTGTTATAATAATACATACTTAGTTTTTTTCCTAATTTCTTCCACCAATTGTTTGATATGATCCTCCATAAATTCTATCTTTTCATTTTTCCGGGCATGTGCTTTTTGCAGCCTAACGATCCTCTCAATCAACATGGCCTTGTCCACTTCTGGGAAGTTATCCACAGCTACTGATGACCCAGTATTTTCTGGAGATCGATCTTCTGCACTGCTTCGAGCATTGAGGGATCCTGAAGAAATAAAAAATAAGTTTAGATATTGTACTCAGTCTAGAGTCATCCGCTAACGTCACATACTATTTCTTCTAGTATAACCTGCAAATATGAGATCTAACAGAGTCGGGCACAGAACACAAGTCATACCTGGCCTGAGTTCTTATTTCTGAATAAATGAATGACAGAAGTACCAAAAGGGCCTATTATGTCTCTCAGGAACAGGATGAGGAAGCAGCGAAAGAAAGAAGAAACTCAAGCAAAAGTCAGAATAACAAGTCTGAAGTGAAACTGAAAGCCAAAAACGGACAGAGAAGACAGAACACAGCCAGCGGGTTAAGTTCTGAAACTAGTCTCCCTAGGCTCGAATCCCACTCCTTTACTTTCTAGCTGTGTGACACTGGACAAGTTATTTAACTCTCTGTGCCTTGGTCACTTCATCTTAAAATGGGAATATTATTATTTACCTCCTAGGATTATTATATGTGAAGTGCTTAGAAAAGTGCATATAAGTAAGCACTCAATAAATGTCAGCTACTATTACTTTTATCAACATCAGTTGAGAAAAATCTCTGATCCTCTTTATCCTACAAACATTAAGTCTTTTTTAAACTCCATTTTGTAGATTTAAGACAGTGATATACCCTATCCAACGTCACACAATAATAAATGACAGACCTGGGTTCTACACACTTATGTGGAGCTTCAACCCATGTTCTTTCTTCTATGCGATTTTCCCACTACTCTAACAGTTGATGTTTTCTCCTTCATGTGCAACTCCTGGGAGAAAGTATAGTGTCATGGCATGCAAAGACTCCAGAGTCTGAAAGTTCCGTCACTGTAGATTTGGGGCAAGTCATGGAACCATTCTGAACCTTTGTTTCCTCATCACTAAAATGCAAACTCTAACACCTCGCAGGGCTATTCTGTAGAGTAAGTAATATGTTTAAAGTGCTTGGCATGATTCTTGGCATTCCAAAATGACAAATACACTAATATTTTGCTAATTACTATTTCCACAATGATATGAATCATAATTTTATGGACTCCATTCATTTTCACTTCAGAGCACAGACGTATCTACCATGGGAAAAGCCAAAAGATGTAAACATACACGTATATATAAAAAATCTTGATCTATAACGATCATCTCATTAGTTTTCAGGTGTTAAAAAGTAATACAAAAGGGGTGCCTGGGTGGCTCAGTCGTTAAGCGTCGGCTCAGGTCACGATTCCAGGGTCCTGGGATCGAGACCCACATCGGGCTCCCTGCTCAGTGGTTAGCCTGCTTCTCCCTCTCCCACTCCCTCTGCTTATTTTCCCTTCCTTGCTGTGTCTCTATCAAATAAATAAAATCTTAAAGAAAATACAAAAGTAAAAAAAGAGACCATATTATAACAAATCTCTCTATATGGATGGATACAAATTTAAATTTAAAAATGGAAAAGAAAATTGTCACAAAGAATTTTAAAGAAGCAGCAGGTAAGATAAAAGGAAGTAGGGACACAGATCATGTAGAACCCCATTACAAATACGAAATCCCGGATAATGATGAGAACTTATTTAACTAGAAATAATACTTTTTATAACTCAAAATGGAAAAAAAAAAAAGCATACCAACACTTTCTAACACAAAAAAATGCTACTTCTTTTTACAATCAGTCACTAGATAACAACTGAAACCAAAAGTTTTTTACCTGATGAACTAGAACGACTTCCCATGCTGCTGACTTCTTTATCATAGCTTCCATTCTCCACCTGATCTAATTTTCTTCGTGCTACAGAAAAAAGAAACAAATTATTGTGATAATTATGACCATTTGCCCCACCATTTCTGATTTTAATTGCTAAAATCATTCAGGCAAAAATGGCTTAAACACAAGAGAAATTTGTGGAATACATACTTTAGACAGGAGGTTCTAGCTGTCAATCATATAAAATGATATTTAGAAATGTACAGGTCAAATACAAAATACACAGAAACACTATGATGACATCACTTAGGCACAGCAATCTAATGTTCAGAGTCCTGATGGATTTAAATGATCTCTATGATACCAGAAATTTCCCTTCAATTATAGGTATAAAATCAATTATAGGTATGAACCCTTATGGCAAACATCTGAATATATTCATATTAGGTAAATGCTAAATCTCTTAATATTGTATTTCACCCTATTTTAACACAAAGTAGTGAGAATAGTAGAGATTAGGAAGTTAGAATACATATCTTAGGCATCTTTGTATCCAAGCACATAGCACAGTTTAAATTTTTAAATGAAATGGGTTCCAGTCCCAGCTGTTAATCCTTGTGTTCAGGTCATTCATAATCTGTCTGGGTTTCAGTTTCCTCTGAGATGAAGTAGGTTAGGGCTCAACGATCTCCAAGGCAGAGGTGGATAAGGTGGGTGCAGGTACCCGAGGTGCTGCACGAAACAACTCAGTGCGTGTGTAGGGAGAAAGTACTGAACTTCCACTTCCACTTGCATTTCATCTGATCTTTGAAAAGATTCTGTTTTTTTAATTTTTATTACATTTATTTTAATCAGATTCTATTTTTCATGTTTTTTTAAGGTAGAGTGATACATTTAAAATTTATAAATATATATAAGTCTGAGAACAAATGCTTAAACACTTTTTACAGCTTGAAGTATGTGATCAGAAAAGTTTAGACACTACTGCCCTCAAGTGTATTCCCAACTTTCACATTTTGAGATTTTGTGAATAAATGTCCTTTAAAGAAGATTTACGTTATAAACAAATTATTCAGGGAACTCTAACAGGTTGAGTGATTTGGTTTATAAACATTAATATATTAAGAACATACAGAACTAACCAGTGTGATAAAACCTGGTATAAAATATATTTTTTCTATAAATCCTTAATGACTAAATGATCAACATTACGGTCTAAGTATTCGAGAACATTATACCTTGCTGGAGTTGTTTGGTAAGATCTTTGACACTGGAGGCATGTTTACGTCTTTGGGTTACTAATTCATCTTTTAGTTCTTCGACCTGGGTATTCAATGCTTTAACCTCTGTTTGTCTACAGGTGAGTTCTGCTTGCAGAGTCTGGACCTCCTCTTTTCTCAGTTCTTCCTCTTTTGACAATCTACTTTCCTAAATATTAAATAAGATCAAATAAAAAACACCAATTTTAAAACCTGTTTGTTTCCATTACCACTCCTAGTTCAGAACCTGAAAATAGGATGGTAGATTCTTTCAGAATTGCTCCTTACCAGGTTTTGTTTCCCACACTCCTCAAATTCCTTATATAGGAATGCAGGGGGCATATTAACACATCTGCCATTTTATACATGCAAAACAGTCTATGTGAGAGATCTCTATTTTGGACTAACATCTCAAATTATTTTCATGAGTAACTTGAAGACATCTGATAACTCAGAAATATTAAACCATTTTAAACTATAAAAATATAGAAATTTGAAAAATACTTTAAAAAATATATAGTAATTCCAGGGGTGCCTATGTGGCTCAATCAGTTGAATGTCCAACTCTTGATTTGGCTCAGGTCACGATCTCGGGGTCATGAGATCGAGCTCTGTGTCAGGCTCTGTACTCAGCGGTAGTCTGCTTGAGATTCTTTCCCTCTGCCCCTCCCCTCTCACAAGCACACTCTCTAAAATAAATAAATATTTTTTTATACACACACACAGATATGTAGTAATTCCAGTTACTAAAGACAAAAACCATGGTTTTCTTATTTCCAAAAGTGAAATACTTTTTCATAAGCATTTTAAGGAGGTATTTTGTTATAAATTATATAAATAGGAGGGAAAAAGGACACTCTAAACAAGTTGGAAGGAAAAACTGACACTTCTCATAGCATTTGAAATTACCAGAAAATCAGACCAATTTAAAAAAAAAAAAGAGCTCAACTTAACTACCAGTTGGTTTATGCTAACAGGAACATTTAATTCGTGCTTCTTGTAGGTTGCTTTAAAAGTTAAATGTAAATGTATACTTACCAAATTAGTATTTGTCTGTTTCATTTGTTCACATTGACTTTGTAACTGACTTTCACTATAGGAAAGCTTATCGAATTGTGACTGCAAAGAATTGGATTCAGATTGGAGTTGTGCATTCTTACTAGTGAGCTTTTCTGTAAATAGTAGCAACTCAGATTCTCTTTTCCTACTGCCTTCGATGTCTTTTTGTAGGTCATTAATCAAAGAATTAAGACTTTCCACTTCTTCCTTCAAATTTTCAATTTCTTGTTTACCTCTAAAAAACAAAGTTTATACTTAAGAAAAAATAAACTACTAAAAGACATTACATTAATGGTTTGGGATTTCCATCTAATAAAATACTTTATAAAGATACTTTTATTCATCCAAATTATTTATTTGGATTTGTAGGACTACCTAATAATGTATGCTAGAAACTAAGAGCTATGAATATAAATAGGACTGACATGGGCCCTGCTTTCAAAGAGCTTTCAGTCAAGTAAGGAAATTACACAGGTGATAAAACGTTTTTGAAGATGAAAGCACAGAGTGGGTTGCCTAACCTAGTATAAGCGATGTTTAAACTAATAAAGTAGGGGCCAGCAAACTTCTCCTGTAAAAGGCTCAGACAGTAAACAATTTAAGTTTCTACAGCATATCGTCTTTGTGGCAAGCATTCAACCCTGCTGCTGCAGTGTGAAAGCAGCCACAGATAATTCATGAAGGAATGACAGTAGCTGTGTTCCAAAAAAAAAAAAAAATTATTTACAAAAAAAGGCAGTGGGCTGGATTTGGCTCATGGGCCACAGTTTGCTACTTCCTGATCTGAAGAAAAAGTAGGAGTGAGCAGAACAACAAAATATGTTCCAGGTAGAAGAAACAGGATGTGCTAGATCTAGGAGAGAACGAGAATGACTTTCTTGTTGGCACTAACAAACACATGTTCCACGCTGATGAAGATTGGGATGGCACTATATTCCCACCACTTAACACAGCACAGGCTCACAGAAGACAACCAATCAACATTTGTAAACAACTATTGCTGAAACCCAAGAGTGCAAAAAGGGAAGGAACAGAGGGAGAAGCAAGGTCACTGATGCTCTTTCAAAATCATGCAATGGCATCTGAACTTACTGGACAGTCCTTGAGGCAATGGGAAAGCACTGAAAGGTTTTAAGATTTCTTTTTAAAAAGATTATGCTGGGGCACCTGGGTGGCTCAGTGGGTTAAAGCCTCTGCCTTCGGCTCAGGTCATGATCCCAGGGTCCTGGGATCGAGCCCCACATCGGGCTCTCTGCTCAGCAGGGAGCCTGCCTCCCCCGCCTCTCTGCCTACTTGTGATCTCTGTCAAATAAATAAATTAAATCTTAAAAAAAAAAAAAAAGATTATGCTAACTGCAGTGTAGGAAACAGATTACAAGGGAAGCAAAAAACAAAAACAAAACAAAAACCTCAACAAAACCTAGAAGCTGTGGTAGTTTTCCAGATGAAAGGACAATGGCAGCAGCGGTGGGGGTGTGAAAAATAAATGAACTTGAAATAAATGAACTTCAAAATAACTGAAGAGTTAGCACCAATGCTACTCTGGTTGGAGTATGAGGGGAAGGAGAGGAGAACCAAGGAGGATGCGCAGGTTCTTGGGCTGGAAAATCATGTGGATGCTACACTCATCACTCATCTTGGGAACCTCAGAGGAGTGTATTTATGGGTGGGACAGATGAATCAGTCTGGGAGATATTAAAGTCTGAAGTGCTTCTGACACTTGTATGTCTGGGGCTGAGCCAAAAGGACTGGAGATAATGACTTGAAGATCCTGTAGCACACTACAGGAATAGTTAGGACCACTCAGGGTATGATAAAATAGTAACAAAATATGTATATGACAAAGAGAAGGCTGTCAAGGAGACTGAGAAAAGGAGTGGCCAGAAAGTGGGGAGGAACACCAGGAAAGCATGATATGAAGCCAAAGGAACAGACAATGTTAAGAAAGATAATGGGCTTAATGGTTTTAACACTGAAAATTCAAGCAAGGCTTAGTTCAAGAAGCATCTGCTAGATTTAAGGAGGCATTAGCAGTTTTTAATGGGATCTTGGGTAGAAGCTAGACTGAAGTGAAGGGGGAAAGAGACACAAAGGAAGTGAAAGCATGGAGGAGGAGTATAGATTCTACAACGATGTTTGGCTCTCAAGGACAGAAAAAAGTGGGGGAACATCACAGCAGTTTTGACATTTCTAATAACAAAATGTAGAAAAACAAAAAGTAGAGAGAAGTAAGAGATTAAAGGATAAAGAAGAAATAATCCAGGAAGACCCCGAGAAAGCAAAAGAGCTTGGGATTCACAGAAGTAGAGAGAGCAGTTCCGTTCACAGGGAACAGGAACATTTAATTCCGTAACAACAGAAGAAGAGAAAGAAGAATGGTTGCAGATGCCAGTTCATAAAACAGACAGAGGGAGGTTGTATGAACAGTTACCTGCAGCTCCCATTTCTCCTGTGAAGTAAAAAAGGGGTAACCTCCTGCCAAGAGTAAATACTGAGGAGAGGGAGACCAGAAGTGTGAACAATGAAGGAATGTCTGGAATAAATGCTTCAAGGTGGAGGAGAGGTTGTGACTAGGACATATGGCAGGATTAGAGGTCATTTAACATTTCCAGTTGAGGTTGCTAACCATAGACTTATGCAGCACCAACCTGGATATGGTGAGGATTTTTAGCAATACTAATAAGCAGCACCCATTGGTATGATATGAAAAAGAAGGTATTTGGATACAGGCCGAATCCAGGCTCTGCCAGGTGATGTCATGAGTAGAGTTTAGCTAAATGGCTCTACAAGAAGCCAAGGAATAACGTCAGCTCCTGACCTAGCGTTACAATACACACAAAGATACGCTTATACATATATATCTACCTTTTAGAAATAAGTACTGTAAGTAGCATAATTTGAACATTAAAGAATGGATTAAGAAACTAAAATCTAGTTTTATAAATTGCTACTTCCAATATTTAGTGAATATAAACTTTGATTTTTAGAAGCCATAATAGGAACTTCAAAGATAACCCAAAAAGTTCAAATGAAAACAGGAATTAAAAAAAAAATTTTTTTTAGGAATTTTAAATTTTTTAGCTAGTAAAATTATAAAATTATTCTTGTTTAATTTAATAATTACATTTAATAACAGAATCTTGAAATAGAATTAAAAAGCCTAGCATAAAACACAAGTTGCTTGGTTTATACCTTTGATGCTGCTCCTGTATCTGATCCACAATTTTCACTTTGTCCAATAAATTCTGAATTTCAGCTTTTTGACGATTAATAATTTCCTTATATTTGGATAACTCATCTTCTGTTCTTAATCGTTCATCTTCTAGACATTTCACCTATCAATATCATAACCAAAGTAGACTATCAACAGTATTTTCTTGTTCCTTAATTACTTCATTAGTGATTATATATTAATAATCCAAGCTAGGGCCTCCGGGGTGGCTCAGTAAATTAAGCATCAGACTCTTGATTTTGGCTCTGGTCCTGATCTCGGGGTTGTGAGACTGAGCCTCACATCAGGATCCATACTGTGTGAGCAGCTTGCTTAAGATTCTTTCCTGGGGTGCCTGGGTGGCTCAGTGGGTTAAAGCCTCTGCCTTCGGCTCAGGTCTTGATCCCAGGGTCCTGGGATGGAGCCCCGCATCAGGCTCTCTGCTCAGCAGGGAGCCTGCTTCCCTTCCTCTCTCTCTGCCTGCCTCTCTGCCTACTTGTAATCTCTGTCAAATAAATAAATAAAAATCTTAAAAAAAAAAAATTGCCTTCTCTTTCCCTCTACCCACCCCCCCCACCACTCACATGCTTGTGCACTCATTCTTGCTCTTGCTTAAAAAAACAAAACAAAACAAAAAACAACTAAGCTAAATTCTGTAACAGGATTAATTAATGTGAAGAAAATATAATGGGACGTTAACAGTCCTGGGGTTCAGTCTCTGATTTCTTGTGATTCAGTCACAGGAGTTTTAGCATGTCACATTATTTTTGCTGAATCTCCATATCCTTACCTGAAAACAAGATATACCTTCCCCATCTACCTCAAAGAATTGGCACAGAGAACAAACAGAAAGGCACATGAAGGACACTCTGAAAATTATTAAATGATGGCAAATTCAAGGTGGAAACTTAAAAGCCTCTTTCTAAAGAAATGAATGATATAAAATGATATTTCACATTCATATTAAAAGGAATACTATTTTTACAATGAACACTATACTAGATTGTTAGAAATTAAAACTATACAAGACTATACAGGAGAAATATAAAGTCTATTATTTTCTGTCACATAACATTTCTAAAGTCCAACTACCTCACCAATTAATTTGCCGGAAGACTGCCCTGCATTAGGGGCCCAGGATAAGTGACAGAAACAGCAAATGTGCTATAAAACAGGAATGTCCGGCAAATACTTCAAAGAGACCAAAGTGGAAGACATTTTCATTTCAACAAAGAGTCTATTTTACTGTTAGGAAATTGGTATTCTACTCCTCTGAGATCTTTCTTTCAGAATGAAAGTGTTTCTCCAACACTTAAAAAATCAGAAGGAATCTAAAATTAAAGGTATTTTCCCTTCCTCTGAAATCAAGACTAGAGATTTCCTTACCTTTGTTCTCAGTGTTCGTAGTTCATCCATACCCTCCTTAAATGTCCTCTTCAGATCTTCCAGTTCTTTTATTTTGGCGTGATGCATCTTTTAAAAGGTTTAAAAGAAACCACAAGTCATTATGTACTAAACAAGACCTAAAATTTATTGCCTATTCCTTCAAAAAGGCCTTCAAAGTGGTTGACACCACTCGTTCTTTCTCTCCCTCTGTATTTATTGCCCAATGCAGGGTATGAAAAGAGCAAAGCCACTCACCTCTAGCTGGTCGGATTTTTCTTGCATTTGTTTTTCAAGTTCTCCTTTTGTGACTCTAAGCTTGGCATCAAGCTCATTGGATTTAATTTCTTCTGACTCCTAATGGGAAGGAAATGAAAATGTGGGACTGGATTTTTACAGTTTTGCACTTTGGAAAGTGAAGGCGTTCGCAGTTAAGTTTACAAATTGTGAAATGTATACCTTAGGTATTTAAAAATTACTAGTACTCAAAGATCTTAAATATGTCAATTCTTCATGAACAAGAATAGCACCTAAGATATGTAACATAATACAGAATGGGTTTTAGGTTACACATTTCCTTGTATTCTTCATTCTGCTGATATTTTCTAGTGTTTTTATTTGGTTAAAAACTTCTCTAATAAGATCTCTAGTTAAGCTGCAAATACTTTACCACAGGAAATAACCTGCCATTTATTTAATTGCCCTACCAAATCCATTCTACACTTCAAATATTACAGATATAAAACATTAATGAAGCAAGAGTACTGACATTTGGTGCAATTTTGTTACTAATCTATTTGAAAAGTTAAGCATACCTGATATGTTTTTATCATATCCTGACAATTTTTTCGTATCTGATCAGCTTCTTCCTTTGCTTGAGTTAGCTTTGTTGTTGTTTCTTTGAGTTTATCTTTGGTTTCCTACATTGATAAAAAGACAGTGAGATAAGAAAAGATACATATTGGTCTCTACCCCAGTCCCTTACACAAAGTTCCTAAACCCCTTGTCATTTCCTAAGTTGTAAGAACACTAGGAGCATCTCTTATTGCAGTACTGGTTTTTACCTCTGTTCCTGACACAGTGTTCTTGAAAACCTTGTGATTTCCTGGGTGACAATAGTGTCTATTGTTCTAATGAGGCTCCTGTGGGTAGGCTCCTGCATGCAGGCTGGTCACCAGAAAGACCAAGTCATGATTAGCAGTCTGGAATCCAGCTCCCGAAGGAGTTGATGATTGATGATTGATCATTCCTTCATAATGAACCCTCCATAAAATACCAAAGTATGGGGTCCAGAGAGTTTCCAGGCTGTCAAGTACAACCACGTTGAGAGCATGATGTACCCCCAACTCCACAGGGACAGAAGCTCCTATGCTTGGGACCCTCCCAGACCTTGCTCTATACACAGCTCTTCATTTGGCTGTTCATCTGTATCCTTTATCATACCCTTTAATAACATGATAAATATAAATGCTTCCCTGAGTTCTTTAAGCAAGTCTTCAAACCCAAGGAGGGGGGTCGCTAGAACTTCTGTAGCTGGCTACAGATGCCTGGCCTTGTGGCTGGCATCTGAAGTATGTGCGTGGCAGGGGCCTGGGGGGACCTTCTTGTACGAATAAGCCTTTAATCTGTGGGATGCAATGCTATCTCCAGGTGGATATGTCAGAGTCAAGTGAAACTGTAAGACAGCCAGGTGGTATTGCAGAGAATTCCTTGTGGTGGGGGAAAACCTCCACACGACTGGTGACCAGAAGTGTCAGAAGTGAAGTGTTCTGTGTAAAAGTAAACAAGATTCACAGGGAAGAAACAGTAGGGAGAACTGGGTTCTTCCCTACACTGGAGAAGGAAAACAGTCTGTCCTTCCTAGACAGTGACAAGGTTGGGCCCAGTAATGTGATAATGGTAAGAACAACGACCAGAGTAGTCCTGGCACTTCCATTGAAGGGTTGGATAGTATTCTAGAAATAACACTTAATGCTTCTGACAAAAAACCGAAGTGGATTGTGCAGTTAACGGATAGCCATTAAGTTAAATTTGATAGTTTTCAGTAAATCACTAGAAGTAATTAAGCTAATAAGACAAAAGGAACAAAATGTCAACAGCTCTTCCATAAAGCCATGTGTGAGTGGTAACAGCTCACACATAAAATATAATTCTTTGCTTTATGGCCATGGTATCTATTTGAAACTTTTTTTTTCTTTTTTTTTTTTCCTTTTTTTTTTTTTGGATAGAGAGGGAACACAAGCAGGGGGAGTGGGAGAGGGAGAGGCAGGCTTCTCAATGACGATGTAGCCCCATGCGGGGCTCAATCCCAGGACACTGGGATCATGACCTGAGCCAAAGGTAGATGCTTAACAACTAAGCCACCCAGGCACCCTATTCAAAACCGTCTTATAGGTCCATGCTGCAATTTGGATTCTGTTCCTAACCACTCTCCTAAAATAGCAATCTGAAGGTTTTGTAGGGATTACTTTCTCATCAAGTTCAATTACTTTCTCTCATTTTCTATTCTTGACTTAGTTGCTGCAGTTTTGACCACTTCTGACTCTGGATATCCTTCCTCTGTTTCTATTACAAGACCACACACTACTGTTTTTCCCCTTTCCATTGTTGTCTTTTCTGCCTCAACTGGCTTTCTGATTCCTGTGGCAATTTTCCAGATAAAGCTCTGCTCTGCAGCTCTTTTTCCACAGTTCTTCAGATCACCTCTCAGTCCCATGTCCTGGGCTGTCATGTGGATTTGAAATGAGGGTTTAGGTACCACCTCCTAGTAGTTGCCCTTCAGAAAAGAGTAGAAGCTGCTATACTGCCTTCCACAGACAGAGTCCAGGGCAGTCCTGGATCAGAATAATTGATACTCTGTTCTGCAGCTTACATGTTTCCCCCACTGAGGACACAGCTTCTGGACAGCACCTAGCTAAGCACTTGCCACATGTTCATTGTTCATGTGGTATTTGCTGACTCTATGAAGGAATCACTAATATAAGCCTTTGGTCTAGGGAGGCTGGTCTTCCTAAACATCAATGTTTATCTCCCGTTTTTCCTTTTCTCTTACTGTTCCTCTACTTGGAATGTTTCTCTTCATCTTTTGAACCATCTAAATTGCATCCATATTCACACACTACTTCTTTTAGGTCATTTTTGGATAAGTCTATCATACAATTAAGTACTTCCAATTGCTGGTCCTTTAATCAGAACTTGTGTTTTGTTTTGTTTTTTTTCTTAAGATTGTATTTATGTGTGAGAGAGAGAGTTCATACAAACGAGCAGGGGCAGTGGGAGAGGGAGAAGCAGACAGGGATCCCAACATGGGACTCAATCATAGGACCCTGAGATCATGACCTGAGCCGAAGGCAGCTGCTTAACGACTGAGCCACCCAGGTGCCCCAAATGTATATGGGTTTTCCCCATTTCTGTATCATCAATAATTAAAACAGCTTGACACACAGTAGGTACTCACTTCATTCACTCAAAAAATAGCAACTGAGAGATTCCTATAAAGGTGAATAATTAATAAGTAAATAATTGAATAAAAGAAAAGTTTTGGTTAAGGGACTATGTTTTATATATTTACTAAGCACCTGCCATGTAAAGTCACTGTTCTAAGCTTTGAGGAAATATTTAACTGTAAGACAGATAAAATCTCTACTCTCATAAAGCTGGTATTCTAACGATCACAGATAATACATAAAACATATAAGTAAAAATATGTTACATTAGATAATGACAAGTGCTAAGGAGTAAAAACAAAGTAAAGGCACAAGAGGGTTTGAGGGAAGGTACGCAAATTTAGAGAGCCAAAGAAAGTGTCACTGAGAGGTGGAGAGATGTGTAAAGACCTGAAAGAAATGAGCAAGAAGGGGCGCCTGGGTGGCTCAGTAGGTTAAGCCTCAGCCTTTGGCTCAGGTCATGATCTCAGGGTCCTGGGATCGAGCCCTGCCATCAGGCTCTCTGCTCAGCAGGGAGCTTGCTTCTCCATCTCTCTCTGCCTGACTCTCTGCCTACTTGTGATCTGTCAAATAAAATTTTTTAAAAATCTTAAAGAAAAAAAAAATGAGCAAGATTTGCTAAGGGACTAGATATGATGACTGAGAACTGAAGGATAAACCTAAGGTTTCTGGCCCAGGCAACTAAAAGGATGAACTGCCATTTATTGAGATGAGGGAGCGATGGAGGGCAGGCACATTATCCACTCTGTTTTACATATGCTCCATTCAAGATGCCTGTGAGTCACCCAGACGCCAGATGTCAAGTAGCTACCTGAATATAAGAATCTGGAATTCTATGTAGAAGTTATAAATCTAGGAATCACTAGCATAGTTTCCTATGCTATGTTTTCCTATGTTTAAAGTTACATGTTTTTCAAGTTCACTAATCTTGTCTTCTGTAGCATCTAATCTTCAGTTAATTCTATCTAATATACTTTTCATTTCACTCAGTGTATCAATCGGGCCTTTTTAAAATCTTCAATGTTTCTCTGTAACATAGTCACACCTTTATCTATCTTCTTGAATATCTGGAGTATATTTTTTATAATAGCTGTTTTAACATCTTTACCGACTTCTTTCATCTATGTCATTTCTGGCTTTGTTTCTATCAGTTGATCTTTCTTTTCTTCTCATTATAGGCTATATTTTCCTGTCTCTTTCCATGTCTGGTAATTTTTTTATTGGATATCAGACATTGTGAATTTTATGTTCTTAGGTCCTGGAGATTTCTGCACTCACCTGAATATTTTGGGCTTTCTTCCAGATACTCTTTGGGCTATTCTTCAAATAACATCATTATCTGAAACAATTTGATTTGAGGCTTTCTTTCAAAGCTTTGTAAGACGGGTCCATAACAGACTGTAGTCTCAGGCTAATTAGTCCTCATTGCTGAAACAACACCCTTCTGAGGGTCACTGGATGCCCCATATGTTAAGAGGGCTTTCTGTTGGCTGGGGAAACATGAACAGTTCCCACCAGCCCTCTGTGAACCCTACGGGACTGTTGCCCCTACTCCTTTCTGATCATTTTTTCTCCACCTCTAACTTTCTCACACACATATACTGATCTAAATAAAGAACTGAAGGGAACACACTGCAGCTCTCCAAATCTTCCCCTTCTGTGGTACTCTTCTGCCCGGCTTCCTATACTTCAAACTTTGTCTCCTCAATTCCTGGAAATTGCTGGGATCTGTCTGGGTTCCTCTTCTTCTGCTGCAACCTGGAAACTCTCCAGGCATTACATCTTGCTTGCTTTCCTTCATTCAGAGATCACTGCCCTGTCCTGCCTTTGTTGTCCCAAGCCTAAAAATCTTCATTTCTTTTCTTTTCTTTTTTTTTTTTTAGGTTTTTTAAGGTGGGAGGGTAAACCTGGACCCTGTTATTCCATAATGCAAACACGATAGTTATGGAAGAGTTATAGAACTGAACATAGAATACAATTTTACCAAGTGAAATAATAGCATAGTTAAAGGGAGCCCTAGCATCTAATAAGTGGGATTTATGAGTTAACCATTTAAGAATGAGGCTATTGTTGACAACGTGATAACTTTCAGAGAAGGGCATAGATAATAAGTAGCAGTGTCTTGTTGAGGGAATATATCATAAAATATACCAACCCCTAGTTGCCCATTTGGTCTACAGCATATTACAGTCTCTTACATCCTACCAGTCTAGATGCTGTCTTAATACCCCAGACTCTATTCCTCAAGCTTTCTCTGAAGCAAAAATGACTGGCAAGCACCCAGCACAGTCGAACCACGGTCTACTCCACATCTCTTTCTGGCCGTTATCTATGATCCAGTGAGATTATTTCATCCTGGGACCAAGTAGGTAAATAGGTAGCAACCACTAGGTGAGCAAGTATATAAGGTACGCTGGGGGAAGTTCTTTACCACACTCAAAATGAAAGGATTTTTTTTTTCCTTAAAGATTTTATTTATTTATTTGACAGAGGCAGATCACAAGTAGGCAGAGAAGGAGGCAGAGAGAGAGGAGGAAGCAGGCTCCCCGCTGAGCAGAGAGCCCGATGTGGGGCTCGAACCCAGGACCCTGGGATCACAACCTGAGCTGAAAGCAGAGGCTTTAACCCACTGAGCCACCCAGGCACCCCGAAAGGATTTTTTTTAATATTTTATTTATTTATTTGACAGAGAGAGAGATCACAAGTAGGCAGAGAGGCAGGCAGAAAGAAAGAGGGGGAAGCAGGCTCCCCACTGAGCAGAGAGCCCGATGTGGGGCTCGATTCCAGGACCCTGAGATCATGACCTGAGCTGAAGGCAGAGGCTTTAACCCACTGAGCCACCCAGGTGCCTCAAAAGGCTTTTGTTTTTATGGGCTAGGTGTTAAAAACACATTTTAGTTTAACTTCCAAGGGAATTTAGGAAGGGGAATAAATGAAATTGTTTCTATTGTTTGAACCAACTGATAATTCTACTGATGACAGAGCTATCCAATCTACTTAGTCTAAGACTTAAATTCTGATAATCAGGCCTGGAGGCCTGATCAGAAGTTAATGATCACAATAAATCCAGTAGCCTCCAGAACTTCAGTATTAACACCTAGGACTGGGTGTGCAGGGCCTAGAAACTAGAAAGGATACCTGGAGGAAAACTTAAGAAGAGTCCTGGCTCTTGTCCACATTTTAACAGGTAGCCAACACTGCTTAGTCATTAAATCTTGTATTCTTTGATCCAGAGACTCCCTCTCACATCTATTAGGTAAATACATAAAACAGATAGCCAGGATCTCATCCCAGATACTCTCTGAAAGCAATTACTCTGTCCTCTATGACCTTTATAGTATCTATACTATTTAATACAGTGCTGTTCACAGGGGAAAACCCAATAAAACACTTGCTGGTTAATAAATGCCTTTAAAAAGAACTGGTAAAGGCGTGCCGTGCCTGGGTGGTTCAGTTGGTTAAGCAGCTGACTCTTGATTTCAGCTCAGGTCATGAACTCAGGGTCCTGGGATCAAGACCTACATTGGGTTCCACACTAGACAGGGAGTCTCCTTGAGGATTCTCTCTCCCTCTCCCTCTGCCCCTCCCCACTGAGTGCACACTTTCTCTAAAATAAATAAATCTTTTTAAAAAATGTAAACATGGGGCCTGGGTGGCTCAGTGGGTTAAAGCCGCTGCCTTCGGCTCGGGTCATGATCCCAGGGTCCTGGGATCGAGCCCCACATCGGGCTCTCTGCTCTGCAGAGAGCCTGCTTCCTCCTCTCTCTCCCTGCCTGCCTCTCTTTCCTACTTGTGATCTCTGTCAAATAAATAAATAAAATCTTAAAAATAAATAAATAAATAAATAAAAAATGTAAACGTGCAAACAAAAAAAGAACTGGTAAATTTTTAATTTTCACATACTAGGGCAATATCCTTGCTACTTTCATTTTCTAGCAAACCATACAATGTAACCTTAGTATGTCAGTCTTAAGACATTTGTCTTAACCTGCTTACAGAGTATCTGGTTTCATCTGACCTCAAAGTCGTCATTAAATATCTATTATCACCCATTTATTAATACATATGTCATAGAAGACCAAATTTTAGTCTTTCACTCTCCAATGCTAGCATTCTAATAGGTTTCAGGATCCTGTCTCTTAGGGCTATAGATGATGAAGAAAAAAGTGCCACAGATATTAGATATGACCCGGTATTATGTTCAGATCTTGAAGCAAATCAGGTAGTTTAGAAATTATTATCATACTGCAGAACTGGGAGTTTTAATTCTTCATTCTGTAACTAGAAGTAAAGGAAAATTTTAAGATTTATAGCCCTACATAAATTGCAAGGATTTTTGCCCTTACTCCCTTCTGGCAATTCCTTCTCTACATGTGTGATTCCCCAATATTTGGTACAGATCAGCAGTCAGTCCAGAACTTGAGGAGAGCTGCTATTCTCTATTCTTTGACTATTGTCAACACAGACATCTCTCCCTACAGTTTTCTCTGATAATATCTGATAATATTATATGCAAAAATGCCCAAATGTTATTAACAATTCTACTGACTTAGAAGTATTTAATGAGGGGCATCTGGGTGGCACAGTGGGTTGAGCCTCTGCCTTCGGCTCGGTTCATGATCTCAGGGTCCTGGGATCAAGCCCTGCACTGGGCTCCCTTGGTCAGCGGAGAGCCTGCTTCTCCCCCTCTCTCTGCCTGCTGTTCTGCCTACTTGTGATCTCTCTCTGTCAAAATAAATAAATAAAAATCTTAAGAAAAAAAAAAAGATTAGGTTGGAGGAAACATTTAAAAAAAACTATTCACTGAGATAATCTATGATTACGGTTTGAAACAATACTATTAAGCCTCTTTTTGAAAACTTGGGAGCTGTTATAACATTGCTCTTCTATTTAAATATTTCAGAGTTGTTCTTTTCCTTCACATTCTATCATCTTCAGATTTTTATTAATTCTTATACCAGGTTCAGGTAGTGTTTAAAATGGCATCAGGGGGGCGCCTGGGTAGCTCAGTGGGTTAAGCCTCTGCCTTCAGCTCAGGTCATGATCGCAGGGTCCTGGGATCGAGCTCCGCATCGGGCTCTCTGCTCAGCAGAGAGCCTGCTTCCCCCTCTCTCTCTCTGCCTGCCTCTCTGCCTACTTGTGATCTCTCTCTCTCTGTGTCAAATAAATATTTTTTAAAGATTAAAAAAACAAAAATAAAATGGCATCAGGTACCAGCCTTTATGATCATTTTTCATTACATTACTTTTAAAAAAAAAAAAATGATATTCATCAGGCATAATACCAATAGAATTATATTTATAATAAATAGAAATGGAAATACTCTTTTAGTATCACTGATATTTTTTAAAATTTCCAGAGTTTACTTTCTATTTTGACAACCTACACACTCTCCTCTTTCCCCCAAATTTCTGACATGTGTAATGTAAAATATAGATACCAAGAATTGCTTGAAGAACGAAGTCAATTTTGGGACTGTAAATAATGAATGATAAAATTTAATATATTTTTTTTTACTATTTATGACAAAATTTACCATTCTAATTTAATATGTAAATCACACAAGGAAATATCTTTTCACAATCACCAAATATTCAAGCCCAATCTATCCCATAGAAGTCACTAAATTAAGCTTTATGCCTTATTAACTTTACTGCATTTGCTTTTTAAAAGATTTATTCATTTTAGAGAGAGAGTGCATGTCCATGCATGCAGGGGTCAGGCAGGGGTGGGGGAGGGAGAGAGAGAGAGAGAGAGAGAGAGACCCACGCAGACTTCGAGCTGAGCATGGAGCCTGATCTGCGGCTCCACCTCCTGACCCTGAGGATCAAGGCCTGAGCTGAAATCAAGAGTCGGTCACTTAACTGACTGAGCCACCCAGGTGCCCCTGCATTTGCTCTTAAAACGGGTTCTGATAATTTTTCCACTGCATTACGATACTTACCTTGTGTGAATCCATTTCTGCTTTTAATTTGTTTTGTGCCCATTTTACTTTAATGACATGAGAGTTGATATCTTCCTTTAATTTGTCAATTTCTCTGGTGAGTCTAGTAGTTTCACTTTCCTAAAACAATACCACTAGGTCATGTTTTTTCATTTAAACCATCAATCAATTACTTATCTTTTATATCTCCTCAAAATAATCAGTTTAATAACACTATATTTGAGGGGTTAGCATATTATGACCACCATAAACCTAATTCAAAGTTCAAATGATAAGAGAGTAGCAAAATCCTAAATCCAATCAATAAACATAAGATGATTAACATTTATATTTCAAACAACCAGATATGTTGCAAGAACAGGTACACCTTTATGATTCTTCTCACTGGCTGGCATTAAGGTGAAATACAAATTAAATTTTTCTAGAATTCCTGAGAACAATGACAACATTCCTGGACTAAAAGTTAATTAATAAAAAAAATAACATTATCAAGAAATGATAACTGACTAGAAATAAGACCACGCCATGAGGCTGCTAGTTAACAGCAAGGGCTCTGGAATGCTCAGTAGTTAAATTTCTTTGGGCAGCATCTAAAAAGAACATGTTTTTCTACCAAAAAAAAAAAAATTCTTTTCTATGATAAATAAGTGTTACATTAAGATTCCAGTCAAATTACATGGTTCTCACTGAAAAACTATTCCACATCTTGATCCTACTATGTATGTATTTTACCAAAATAAAATGTTCTTTTGGAGCAGAAACTCATTTCTTCAATAGATAGGTACTAAAAGAAAGTTTAAAAAAAAAATCTATCAAGAAAAAGTTATTTAATAAACAACATGTATTAATATCTCATTTTTTCCCCAGCAAAAACTTTTTCCAGACACGTAACAAGATACTAAATTAGATGCTAAATAATATAAATAATAAATATAACATAAATATATATTAAAAATATAAAAATATATCAAATATATCAAACATAAAATATAAATATGTAATATAATATAAATAAGATCCTAAAGCATTCATGTTCTCAGAAGGTAAACAAAAACAACTTTATGTGTAATAGTGACTTTAACCACATAGTTATGATTATTTGATTAGATAAGGAAAAGCAAAAAGAATAAATTTCAACTCAAGTACAACACCACAAGTTATACCTTTGTCTCATACAGCTGGTGCAGCCGTCCTTTCTCCTGAGAAAGCTGCTTAATTTTGTTAGTGTTTTTCTCAGATTCTTTATTCGCATCTCTGAGTTTTCTTTCAAGTATCTCTTTTTCCTTTCGAAGATCTAAAGATTCCTTTTCCCCTCTTACATACTTCATTACCATTGCTTCTTTTTCCTGGCGTGCCTCTTCACATTTTTTGTTGGCCTTTGAAAAATACCCAGCATTAATAAAAATTTTTTTCAAATCAAAATCAAAATAAATAATATTTTTTGTAGTATTACCAATGTATTTTCTGGTTTTTTGCACAACATTCCCAGGACCTGTGTCATGAAATTTTTTAATGAAAGGAAAAATTAAAAATCATAGAAAAATGATACAGTGAACAAATTAGTATCACTAATACTTGTCTTTACTTTTTTTTTTAACTTTGGCTGACATAGTTGGTACTTTCTGTTTACTCCTCCAGATCCACTTTTCTACTCTTCCCTATCCCACACTGTGCTTCAGGTAGATGGCTACCATGGACTGTATCAATAAGGTTCCTTGCCCCTGTAACTTCCAGTCAGCCAAAAAGAAGGCACCAGTACAGACCAAGAGTGAGATCTGGCTCCTCCATCATCACAACAGGTTGGCTCAAGGCCACTGATCAAGTCAGGTGCCTTCACTATACAATTAGCCACTATGAGTAGCACTACCTGTTCCCTCTCCTTATTCCTTTAGCTCAAAGAGTAACAAAGGATTCTCAAGCACCCCAGGACCCTGCATTTTTCCCTTTGGGCCTCCTACACCTTGTCTATACCTTTTGTAAAGAGTCCTTTTATTAAATTTTCAAATCAGCAGTTTCTGTTTTCTGTCAGGACCCTGACTGTATGGCTGACAATTCCTAAAATCTAAAAAATCTTAGCTCCCTTGCAAAAAGTAACTGTACACTAATTAATCATTTGATTTCATGTATATGAAAAGCTTTCTAAAGTATTTCACTTAATGGGGTGCCTGGAGGCTCACTGGTTAAGTTCATGATCTCAGGGTCCTGGGACTGAGCCCACATAGGCGGGCTCCCTGCTCAGCAAGGGGTCTGCTTCTTCCTCTCTGTCTCTTCCACCCCCATGTGCTCTCTCGCTCAAATAAATACAATCTTTAAAAAATAAAAAATAAAAAGTATTTCACTTAATTAAAAAAATACCTAATTGGACTAACAGTGACATCTATACACTCTTAAAATTCTGTTTTAATATAAGCTGATACTCCATATTCTAAAGTTCTATGCAATGAAAACTTTTACAGATAACCCTTCATTTAACTACATTTAAATTCACAATTTGCAAATATGATGAAGCACATATTTACGTTAGAAAAGATGGAACCTTAAACTTTAGGGATTTTCAATGGTATCTAGTAGTAAATGCTAACTGACACTATAACTGAATTAAAGATGGTATAATGTTAAGAGAATGTAGGAAAAGCTCCCATGCTCGGATGAAAAATGACAATAATGTCTCATGAAGTTCCTGTAAAGCTGATGAGCATATCTAGTCAACACTCAGAATACTATACATAAAAATACCTTTTTAAATTGTACAATTGGGATTTTTCCTCCCACTGAAATAGCTTGCTAATTTTCAAGAGAAATTAAGGGAAACACTGGAATAGGAATGTCAGAGATCCCTGAGGATTTCACAATGTCATTGTGAGCAAGGACTGAGAAAACTGTACTGGAACTGGTTAAGAGAATTAGCTATAATTTTTAGATAATTGAATAGCTGTCTTTAGAAAAGGTAATTAATTGTAATGTCAAATTAAAAAGAAGTCTGGATTCATAGGCTGATGCTCGGAAACATACTGGCTTTTAGAAATACAGTAAGTTGTGGTTTCTGTCCCAGAAGAACTCACTCCCCAGTATGAACAACATATAAACAAAACATCTACACATTACATTCACAACATACATACATAAAACGTACAAAGAAATGTGAAAATGCCTAAAGATATAAAATAGCATGACTTTCTGGAGGATACCAAGACATTCTGTAGGATTTAAATTTGGCCTGTTAGTTGGACCAGGGAGGAAGTAGTTTGAAATAGACTAGTACAGATTAAATCTTCAAAGGAAGAAGGGCTCCTCTTACTGTGCTAATGAGCTGAGATTTTATCCAATAGGCAATGGGAAGCCAAAAGATTTATAAAACGGAACCTTTTATTAAATGTATGTTTTAGTAAAATAACTGGGGGCAGGATGAAGGCATCACTGAAATTGAGAGGCAGAAAAAACAGAAAAGGGACAGTTAAAGTAAAATATCATGAGTTTCTTGACTATAGCAGGGATGTCCTGTTACTTAGCCATCCATGGATCAGCTGCAAAGGAATAACCTGGGGTGATAAAAAAAGTTCATGTTTCTAGGTTTCAACCCAAACAATGGCAGCACCTGCCTCCCAGAACTGCTGGAGTATTGACAATATAGTAACTTTTACTTAAGCTTCCACAGAAAGTCAGTCCATTTACTATACAGATAAAGGAAGAAGAGCCAGTAAATCTTTGGATTTGACTAGTTTAAGATGTTTACCATTGACTTGGAAGAACATAAAGAAAGCATGAATAAGATAATCAACAGGATTCAACAGCCGGTTAAAATTAAGATAATGAAATACGGCAGATAAACTATCCCCATCAAAACACCAAAAGTTTTAGATGAAATAGAAGAAACATCCTTTTATTTTTTTTTAAGATTCATTTATTTGAGAGACAGGGAGACCATGCACACACGTGCGGGGGAGGGGTAGATGGAGAGGGAGAGAAGCAGACTTCCCACTGAGCCTGGAACCCACTGGAGGCTCCATCCCACAATCCCACATCCCTGAGACCACAACGTGAGATGAAACCAAGAGTCGGACACTCAACTGACTGAGCCACCCAGGCGCCCCACAAATATCCTTTTAATAAACAGTTGAGCTCTCAAAGTATGAGAAACTCCCCAGGGCCAAAGAAGCTACGTGGAAGCAGGAATCCAGAATGGAATGCTACGCGCCTGAACTCTTCATTGCCCTGCAGACATTTCTCAATACCAAGCCATGGGGAGATAAAGGGAACATGCCATAAATTCCCTGAGAATTTAAAGATTTTGTTTTTTTAATTTATTATTTATTTGACATAGAGAGAGACAGAGATCATAAGCAGGCAGAGGCAGAGAGAGAAGCAGGCTCCCCACTGAGCAAGGAGCCCGATGCGGGGCTCGATCCCAGGACCCTGAGATCATGACCTGAGCCGAAGGCAGCGGCTTTAATCCACTGAGCCACCCAGGCACCCCATCCCTGACAATTTATAAATTTATACTCTTGTAAGTCTGAGGTACAAATTCATTCTACCTATCTAGTCTGAGAAATGGAAAACCCTCAAGCTAGAAAATTAAACTGGGGAATGTACTCTGTGGGTGTGTGTATACATATGCACACTCATACTTGGAATCTATTTCTAAGTAAAATTTACAAGGTTTGGTGACTCTACGTGAAGGATAAACTAGTGTTTATTTTGCTATTCTTTCAACTTTTTACGGGCTTGAAAACTCAAAAAGTTGAGA
The DNA here is from genome assembly GCA_004024625.1 of Mellivora capensis. Classification (NCBI taxonomy): domain Eukaryota; kingdom Metazoa; phylum Chordata; class Mammalia; order Carnivora; family Mustelidae; genus Mellivora; species Mellivora capensis. The sequence continues at coordinate 53,769 of PISX010002501.1, read as the reverse complement.
GGAAAAGGTAGGGGTAAAAAGGAAGGAAGGAGATGTAGAAATATTTAAATGAAATAATCTCAATCTACATAATAATACCCACCTCTTAGCATCATTGTGAAGATGAAATAAATTGCAAAGTGTTTTTTAAACAAGCCCCCCCCCCACATAGCTAAATCTCAAAATATTAGCCTCTATTAGTAACTTCACCTAAATTCTTCATCATTATAGAGGCAACAGTTACATAGTGGTGAATGCAACATGTTGCCATTTATTAAAAAGGAGTGGAATGGAAGGAGTAAATCTGGGGAATACATACATGCTTGTCTATGCAACAAACATTTGGGGAAGAACACACAGGAAAGTGGCAGCAATGGATACCTCTGGGAAGGGGGAAAATGGAAGAAAAGGTTTGGAAGAAGACTCATTTTTTTACTCTTTTGAGTTGTTACTGTGTATATCTAACTACTATTTTATTCTTATTCTAAAACATAATAAACTCCAAAGAATACATTGTTTAAAAAGCTTACCAAATGGTTCTAATTACCAGCTATTTTTGAGTTTACTGACATCGTAAGGTCTCCTTTATTTCTCTTCAGTTAGTACAAAAAGTTTGAGAACTAACAGCATAGGTTTGAAATCATCATATTGAAAAGAATCACTGAAATAAAGGTTGAGGATCATCTGTTTCCTAAAGTTCTTCCAGAAAGCTACTTATGGGGCACCAGGGTGGCTCAGTCAGTTAAGCGTCTGCCTTCAGCTCAGGTCATAATCCCAGGGTCCTGGGATCGAGCCCCACATTAGGCTCCCTGCTCATGGCAGAGCCTGCTTCTCCCTCTCCCTCTGCTGCTCTGCCTTCTTGTGCGTGCTCGCTCTCTGTCAAATAAATAAACAAAATCTTTAAAGAAAAAAAAAAAAAGGAAAGAAAGCTACCTATGATAGTAGCTTCAGGGTAGAAAGGACAGGATCCATCTCACTAACAGTGTCAGCAGTCAGTTAATACTTTCTGATTCAATTCACCATAAAGACCAACAGTTAGGCATGGTGCTAGGAAATGAAGATGACTAAGATTACACACTTAAGGAGGTGTTCAGGGGAAGCTCAGTGGTTGAGCATCTGCCTTTGGCTCAAGGCATGATCTCAGGATCCTGAGATTGGGGCTGTGCCCTCAGGCTCCCTGCTCAGCTGGGAGTCTGCTTCTTCCCTCTGTACTGCTCCTCCCCCCCTCCAGCTCTTGCAACCACATGAGGCTCTGTCTCAAACAAAATCTTAGGAAAAAAAAAAGAGATGCTCAGGTAATAATAATACAAAAACAGTGTTTAAATGATGCGCCATCAAAAGAAATGAAATCTTGCCATTTGCAATGACGTGGATGGAACTAGAGGGTATTATGCTTAGCGAAATAAGTAATCGGAGAAAGACAACTATCATATGATCTCCCTGATATGGGGAAGTGGAGATTCAACATGGAGGGTGTGGGGGATAGGAAAAGAATAAATGAAACAAGATGGGATCGGGAGGGAGACAAACCATAAGAGACTCTTAATCTCACAAAACAAACTGAGTGAGAGGGTGGTGGGGTTATGGACATTGGGGAGGGTATGTGCTATGGTGAGTGATGTGAAGTGTGTAAACCTGGCAATTCACAGACCTGTACCCCTGGGGCTAATAATACATTATATGTTAATTTAAAAAAAGTTAAAAAAATAAATGATCTCTTCTGAAATCCATATATACCAACTCAAAAAGATGATCAGGTGTATTAAGTACGGAAAAAAAAAACCCAAAAAGATGCAAAGTAAGATTCCAATCAAGTAGGAGGAGTAAGTATATGAATACATACACAAAAGCTTGTGGGACTTATAAAATACATAACCAAAATACCAATAATTGGCCTCGGAACAAGGAATGGAATAGCAAGGATTTGGGTGTAGGAAGAGAGAAGTACAAATGAAGGAGGATTTTCATTTTTTGTTCTGTATACTTATTTTTTTATCTTTTGAAGATTTTATTTTGACACAGAAGAGAGAGAGAGAGAGAAAGAGAGAGAGAATGTGCACAAGCAGGGGGACCGGCAGAGGGAGAGGAAGAAGCGGGCTCTCTGCTGAGCAGGGAGCCTAATGCAGGGCTCGATCCCAGGACCCTGGGATCATGATCTGAGCTGAAGGCAGATGCTTAACTGACTGAGCCACCCAGGGACCCCTGTATACTTCCTTAATTTATTAAAAATACTTTTGTAATTAGCACATATTTATGTATCACTTTAGCATTTTTAAGAAAGATTAATTACCTATTCTAAAGATACCACTGAGATCCAAAACAGTCTAACAGATTAGTTTATATTAAGCAAGAAAAAAAATCACCAGAATATAAAGTTAATAATGATAATAATTTGAAAAATACCTGTTCCATCCGATGGGCCATCTCTTTATGCAACTGCTGAACTGCATTTTTAGCTGCGATGTCTTGAGCTACTAGTTTATCTTTGGAAGTTTTAACTTCTTTACTGAGTTCTTCTATTCTTGATTCTAACTGTAAAGATAATTATTTCCAGATTATTTTTATAGCTATACCAAACAGACCACCAATACTTCAAATAAATATAAACAAAGAAAGGGAACACAGAGAACATATACCTCAAACAGAAATCAAAAGTAAATGGTAGTAATGTTTCTGAATCTCATCAGAACTAAGGCAGTATAAAGCTGATGCAGATTCTGATAAGATGGACTCGGTAAGCTCTAGAACAATCACTACGGATATAACTCAAAAAAATGTAAAAAATATATATTTTTCAAAATTTTTCAATATTTTTTCAAAATATCAAAAAAATAGTGAAAATATGAAAGAAATTCAAATGTTACATATTTACTTAATACAAAAGAAAGTAGTAAGGGAGGGACAGAGGAGCAAAACAGACATGAGACATAGAAAAAAAGGCAAACATAAAAGTACTGTCAATAACAACATTAGATTGTATTAAATAATCATATCAAAGGTAGAGATTGTCAGACTGGAGTAAAAAAAACAAGATCCAACAATACACTATCTATAAGACACGCCTTAGCTTCAAAGATACAGATCAAAGAAAAAGGATGGAAAAAGATACAGCAAGCAAGTAACAACCATAAGAAAAGAGGAGTGGCTATACTAGTATACAAAATAAACCACAAAAAAATGTTTCCAGACAGAGAGAGGAATATTTCATAATGATTAAATGGTTAATTTATAATAATTCTAAGTATATATGTACCTAATAACACAGCACTAAAATACATAAACCAAAAAGTGACAGAAATGAAGGAGGTGATTCATAGTTGGGAAACTTTAATACCTTTCAATAATGGACAGACTAGACAGAAGATTGACAAACAAATAGAGGAGACTTGAGGCAAAACTATGAAACAATTGATCTAACATGTGCAACATTCCACCCAACAAGTGGAGAATACACATGCTCATCAAGTACACATGGAATATTCTCTAGGACCGAACATATACTAGGTCATAAAATAAACCTCAATAAACTCAAAAGACTGAAATCTTATGGACTTTGGGGGAGGGTATGTGCTATGCTGAGTGATGTGAATTGTGTAAGACTGATGATTCATAGACCCGTACCCCTGGGGCAAATAATACATTATATGTTAATTTAAAAAAAAGATTAAAACTTTATAAAGTATGTTCTTTAATCATAATGAAATGAAACTAGAATCAGAAGCAGCAAGAAATGAGAAATTCACAAATATGTAAAAATCAAACAACACTTCAATAAATGGGAGAAATCACAAGGAAAATTAGAAAATATTAAGAAATTAGAAATAGATACAACATACCTAAACTTAGGGGATGTATCTAAAGCAGTGCTTAGAGGGAAATTTATAGCTATAAATACCTATATTAAAAAAGAAGAAAGCTCTCAAATCAGTAACTCAAACTTTCATCTTAAGGCACTGGAAAAAGAAAAGCAAACTAAACCTAAAGCCAGCAAGAGAAAGGAAAAATAATAAATACTAGAATGAATATTAAATAGAAAATAGAAAAATGGAAAATTCAACAAAATGGTTCTTTGAAAAGATTGACAAAATTGACAAGACTTTGGGTTAAAAAAGGGGGTGGGGGAAGACTCAAATTTCTAGAATGGAAATAGAAGAGGGACATACTGACCTTACAGAAATAATAACGGTATAAATGAATACTACGGCCAATTTAACCTGGATGAAATAAAAGGACAATTTATAGAAAGATAAAACTACCGAAAATGGCTCAAGAAGAGACAGAAAATCTGAGTAGACCTGTAAGTAAAGAGATTTAATTAGTGGGGCGCCTGGGTGGTTCAGTGGGTTGGGCCTCTGCCTTCCGCTCAGGTCGTGATCCTGGGATTGAGCCCTGCATCAGGCTCTCTGCTCAGCAGGGAGCCTGCTTTCCCTTCCTCTCTCTGCCTGCCTCTGCCTACTTGTGATCTCTGTCTGTCAAATAAATAAATAAAATCTTTAAAAAGAAAGTGAGATTTAATTAGTAAAAAAAAAAAAACAAAAACCAAAAACCTACCAAGAAACATTCAAGCCCAGGAGATGCCCAGATAAATTCTACCACACATTTAAAGAATACCAATTCTTTTTTTAAGACTTTATTTTTAAGTAATCTCTATACCTAACACGGGGCTCAAACTCATAACCCCAAGATCAACAGTCACACACTCCTCAGACTGAGGCAAGAAGGCATCCTGAATTAATACCAAATTGACTTTTCACAAACTCTTCCCCAAGAAAGAAGAAACACTCCCAACTCATTCTATGAGGTCAATATTACCATGACACCAAACCAAGAAATCACAAGAAAAAGAGCTATAAGACCCATATCTCTTATGAATACAGACACATTTTCGATCAGTGGAAATTACAGTACTAGCAAAACAATCCTGTAATATATAAAAAGAATTATACACCATGACCCAAAGCTACTTATCCTAGCAATGCAAGGCTGGCTTAACATCCAGAAATCATTTAATGTAATGCACCATACCAACAGAACAAAAACACATAATCACTACAATAAATTCAGAAAAAGCATTTAATAAAATTCAACTCTTTCATGATAAAAACAGAGTAGGAATAAAAAGGTACTTCACAACTGACAGCATCTGTGAAAAACCTACAGCTAGCATTGTAACTTAATCATAACAGGCTGAATGCTGAGAAATCCCTAAGATCAAGAACGAGAGAAGGATATCTATTCTTGCCACTTTTACTCAACACCATATTGGAAGGTCAAGACCAGGCAATTAGGCAAGAAATGAAATAAAAGGCACTTGGATTGGAAAGGAGTACGTAAAACTCTCTATTTGCAGATGTCATGATCTTGTATACATAAAATCCTAAGGACTGATAACTAATGGATATGGGGTTTCTTTGCAAGGGCAGAAGTGATAAAATGATCTAAGATGGTAGTAAAGGTTGTACAACTAAAAACCATTAAACATTAAACTTTGAAATGGGTGAATTGCATGGTATTTAAATTATATCTCAATAAAGCAATTGGAAAAAAAACCCTAAATGTTAGCTTATAGAATATGTGTACTAATTTTCCTTGTGACAGAATTACCTAGAGTGACACTGTCCAATAAGATACAAGCCATATGTGTAATTTATATTTTCTACTAGACACATTTGAAAAGAAGCGAAACATGGAATGAATACTAAACTTAATATATCCAAAATATTATCTTTTACACATAATCAACTTGAAAAATTGATAGATTTTACTTTTTTTATACTAAGTCTTCAAAATTAAGTACGTATTTCATACTTACAGTGTTTCTTAATTTGGACTAGCCACCTTTCAAGGGCTCAAAGGCTATCTAGTAGTTGCCATACTGAAAGGTAGAGATCTAGAGATAAAATTAAGAAAAAAAAATCCTGCTATACTGGCTAGCAGAAGAAAGAAGAATCCAATTTTCTCCTTTGAACAGGCACAACCACTAACAAGCTTATGAAAAGAACAGCTCTGGTTCTCTCCCATATACTTGCTCTGAAGTTTCTGGTCATCAGCAGAGACCTGCCTACCAAAATGTGGCTTCCGTCCATTATTAAGCTTCCCTCACATTTTAAAATTCTAAGTTTGGTTTACTGTGGTATAGCTCTAAAGCACATAAAAATCAGGATTAAGTAAAATTTACAAATACAATCACCTTCCAACCATGTAATGGTGTGTTAAGTATACCAAGACATAAGCAACTAAAACTTGGTTTAATTTTTATTATCAATTGGTTTTTTTTCCCCCATTATATAGTTTTTGGTGAAGGATGAGACAAAAGGAAGACTTTTAAGGCTAAAATGCTTCTAATCCTGTCCACAGAAGAAAAAAAAGCAACTCAGAAAGATAGAGTTCACAATAATACTGAGAATGGAATCATCTTAAACTATAAGCTTATAAATATTCTAATGCTAGATATAACCTTTAAGGTACATATTGCTTCTTCTTCCTTTAAGGGGTAGGAAGTCTGACTGCCAAATCAAATCTTTTTCCTCAGATTTCTATTATACATAGAATACACCACATATATCCTATAAAAATACAAATTTTCATAAGAGAATAAAAATCAGGCTATGATTCCCATTTCATAAAAAAAGAATGCTTTACACACCAAACAATCCTCTGCAATTAAAATACAATTTAGGTTACAGAACTTCAATTTATACACAAATTTTCAAGAATGTATTTATTTTAGAAATTGAAGTGTAATGTTTAAAGATTTTTGTCTTTTTACCTGTTTAATTGTGCTCATATGCTGCTTCTCTGTTTCTGTTCTTTTTTTTAGTTCTTCTCTTAAATTATCTTTTTCTGAACAAATGTCTAAGATGAGCTCCTGATGCTTCTTATTTTCTTTAATTAACCTAAATATAAAAAGAACAGTATAAGTAATACGTAATTAAAAATAGAGATGTGAGGGGCGCCTGGGTGGTTCAGTGGGTTAAAGCCTCTGCTTTCGGCTCAGGTCATGATCCCAGGGTCCTGGGATCGAGCCCCACATCGGGCTCTCTGCTCCGTGGAGAGCCTGCTTCCTCCTCTCTCTCCCTGCCTGCCTCTCTTGCCTATTTGTAATCTCTGTCCGTCAAATAAATAAATAAAATCTTTAAAAAAAAATAGAGATGTGAAATATAATGTTTGTAGATTATAGATACTTATGATTAATATATTAATGTTAATATATTAACATTCCTAAGCAGTCCTTTTATAATCATATATTATACTTTACAAAACATTCTCTGTCAGTCAGGCTACTAACTTCCTCCTAGGAATCAAGTGAATTATAATCAGATAAAGAAAACCACAATCTCTTAAATTTACCACTTTGGGTATCTCAGCTATGCACTTCATCCCTTCAGGATGTGAACTCCTCCATGGAGATCAGTAGTTCTCAGTCCGAGGCAAAGCCTTCCAGGCATTTGCCTGGAAACATTTTTGGTTGCCACAACAGGGCTGGGGGGTTGCTACTGCATTCTTTTGGGTGGAGGCAGGGGATGTTAAACATTTTACAGTGCACAGTACAGACAGTCCCACCAGCACCAAAGAATGATCTGCCTCAATGCCAACAGTGCTAAGGGTGAAAAACCTTGCTTTAGACTTTAAGAATATTCCAGTGACATGCTAATAATAGTTAAAGAAATCAAAATAACATAAAAAATATAAAAAATATAAAAGTTCAGGCAGAAATTTCATTTTGTGTCCCCTAGAAAAATATAAATAAGACACCTAAAGAGGTTAGCAGCTAATACTTTGGAATTATTAATAGCAATAGCTATTATTTAACACTTATTGCACAATTATATTTACTAAGTTTATCTAAAAAAATATTTTATTTATTTATTTGAGATAGAGACAGAGAGAGAGTGATAGAGAACATGAGAGGAGAGGTCAGAGGGAGAAGCAGACGCCCCACAGAGCTGGGACCCCAACGCGACTCAATCTGGGAGTCCGGTATCATGACCTGAGCCGAAGGCAGTTGCTTAACCAAAAGAGCAACCCCAGGCGCCCCTACTAAATTTATCTTTAAGTGCATTATTTAATATTCAGGTTTATGAAATAAGTCTATGAAATTAAATGTTTTATGAATTTAAAGAAAAATAAAAACCCTGAAGCCTGCCACTTGTTCCAGGTCACAGAGTTAGTAAGTGCTTCAACTGAGATTTGGACCTAAGTCTAGCTCCATAGCCTACATCTTTCTCCTACTTTGAGGATCATTCATTCACTGGACAAATGCTTACTGGGTACCTACTATGTTCCTATACTCTTCTGTGTGAAGTAGGTCAGCAAACCATCCCTCCCCTCATGGTGCTTACATTCAAAGGGAAAAAATGAAAACACAGTAAAATATCAGACAGTGATCACACCCTATTAAAAAAAACTAAAGGAGGGCAAGAGGACAGAGAGTGACTTGAGCAGTGATTTTATTTTATTTTTAAAGATTTATTTATTTGTCAGAGAGAGTGAGCACAGGCAGACAGAGTGGCAGGCAGAGGCAGAGGGAGGAGAAGCAGGCTCCCTGCTGAGCAAGGAGCCCAATGTGGAACTCGATCCCAGGACGCTGGGATCATGACCTGAGCCGAAGGCAGCCGCTTAACCAACTGAGCCATCCAGGCGTCCCTGATTTTATTTCTTTAAAGATTTACTAAATTTATTTGAGAAACAGAGCAATTGCGAACATGGTCTGGGGTGGGGGGAGTAGAGGGGTGGATGCCACAGAGGGAGAGAATCTCCAGCAGACTCCCCACTGGGCACAGAGCCTGGCAATGAGGTAGATCTCACCACCCTGAGATCACCAGGGAGCAAAAGCCAAGAGTCAGATGCTCACCCAACTGAGCCACCCAGGTGCCCTTTGAGCAGTGCATTTAGATAAGGTATCTAAATGGGTGGGCCTGAGGAGCACAGGACCACAGCGAGGAAGCAAATCATGCAAACGTTTGGGAAGGAGAAAAATGTAACATGCAAGTTTAATCAAGCCTTTTGGGCACAGTGGTTTAACTTAGATTATTTGATTTGGTGTACACTCAAGTTGTTGCAGAAAACTACCTGCAGCACAAGGATCCTGGCTGTAGTTCACAAGTAATCAAATTGTCACATTCAATGCACAACTAATCACTCTTAATTAAGAATTTCGGTTAGGACCCTGGACAACACACTGATGTTAGAAAATAGAGGAATGGATGTGTATACAAAGACAGCTGGAAATAGATGCATTCAGGAAAATTTAAGCCAAAGGTATGGAGTTTCAGATTTGCAAGATGAAAAAGCTACGCAGATTGGTTGCATAAAAATGTGAATTAACCTAACATTACTAAACTGTACACTTAAAAATAGTTAAGATGGTAAATTTTATGTGTATTTTGTCACAATCGAAAACAAAAACAAAAACTAGAAAAAAAGAGGAGTTCTGAATGCTCGAGAGATTAAAGTTCACTGAATAAACCAAAGATGGTTTGGGGAAGACTGATCAACTAAGTAAAGAAAATCTAGAAAACACTAGAAGCAAAAAGATGATTAAAAGCCAGTTACATGGGGTACTTAGGTGGCTCAGTCGGTTAAGCATCTGTCTTTGGCGCATGTCATGATCCCAGAGTCCTGGGATCAAGCCCTACAGGTTCCCTGTTCTTCAGGAAGCCTGCTTCTCCCTCTGCCAGACACTTCCCCTGCTTGTGAACATGCTCTCCCTATCAAATAAATAAATTATTTTTTTTAAAAAGCCAGTTACATATCTAGTAATAGCTGGATTATGGTATATTTTTTCCTGTCAGCCTCCTCTACTATATAGACTTCCTCCTCCACTTTCTCTATATACGTACCTCCCATTCCAAATCTCAAGTATTATTAAAAAAAAGAAAAATCAGTCTATATTTTAGTAAAGGGTAGCATGTTTTATTTTCCTTTCTTAAAGGTTATAAAAGACTACCTAGGGGCGTCTGGGGGGCTCAGTTAAACATCTGCCTTTGCCTCAGGTCATGATCCTGGGGTCTGAGATCTGCTCCACTCCCTGCTCAGTGGGAAGCCTGTTTCTCCCTCCCCTCCCTGCTTATGCACTCTCTCTTTCAAATAAATAAATAAATAAAATCTTTAAAAAAAGAAAAAAAAAAGACTAAACATCTGTCACACTTAAATACAAAAATCCAGACTAAAAATACAGGATGATATAATACTATCTAGAAATGATAAAATATACGCTGAAATGAAATTTAAAAAATCAAAATTAAAAAAAAAGAAAGGATAAAACAAAACTATCATTAAAACAGAAATTAACCCCCAAATCCAAGGGAAGTCTAAAAATATATTAATTACTGATAACCAACCAACTCTTCCCTAAATTTTAATTGTTAAAAAAACCAATAAATTTTCAATGGGAATTTTAAGAAATTCTGAATTGCATGACCTCTCATTGTCTTTTGAATTTCCCACAGTTTTGACATTATTATGCTCTATATTCTTTTGAAACTGAGAAACTGGAGTTGTCTTTATGAATATTTTCTAGATCTGTAATGAACTCACATTAGTTTTTTTTGGTTTTGTTTTTTTTTTTTAATTTGACAGAGATCACAAGTTGGCAGAGAGAGAGAGAGAGAGAGAGAGAGAGGAAGGGAAGCAGGCTCCCCGCCGAGCAGAGAGCCCGATGCGGGGCTCGATCCCAGGACCCTGGGATCATGATCCGAGCCGAAGGCAGGGGCTTTAACCCACTGAGCCACCCAGGCGCCCCTCACATTAGTATTTATTCCTTTAGGCACATATTGAATAACTAGACAAACTTGACATTTGCTCAATTATTTAAATGCATTATTTGTTGATCAACTACAACATGTATGTCTGTTGTGGAATTAAAAATGGCCAAGATGATACCTTCCTTTAAAGAATTCAATCTTTAACCCCAGCAGGGGGAGAAAAACCCCCAAAATTAAAAACTTACTTCTTTATGGTGTGCTCTTGTTGTAAATACTTCTCTTGCACACACTTTTCAAACATAACTAATGCATGTTCTCCCTTATTCATTCCATTTGGTACTCGGTGTTCTTCTGCAAACTTCGTAGATAAGAGCTCAGATTCTATTTCTTCCAACAAATCCTCTGATGCTGAAACATTCTTTATTTTTGAAGTAAGTTTTTTGGTGCAGTCTGTATCATAGAGACTTTCTGAGTAAGTCTTTTGATTCGCTGCTTCTGTAAATGTAGGTGACCTTAATTCCGCCAGTATTTGTGTTACTGTCTGTTCTGTTTCATTTGTTTTTAAAATTTGCTTTGTAAAATCTCCACCAGAAAAATTACCTACTTGTTCAGAATTTTCTGGGCATATGTCTGTTTTAGCACAAGAATCCTCATCTCCACCATGATCCTGAGTACAATTTTCCTGTGCTTCAATTTGATTATGTTCATTAGGCTGATGTGAAGTTTTATCAAAGTTTAATGAAGACAGTTTAGACTCATTTTCTAAGCTGCTGCTTTCATCAACAGAAAACAACTTGCAGGAGTCTTCCTTTAATTCATATGTTTTCCCAAGATTTTTATCAGAAGAAATGGAGGCTATGTGCTCTGTCTCTGACATGCTGATTGACACCACTTCTCTCTGCATTTCTTCAAATCGTTCCTGATCTTCGTTTTACATCTAAAAAAAAAAGTCAAAACATAAAAATTTTTAAAAATAAAGTCTTAAAAGACCTTATATGTATTTGCACAAACTCCATGATGTAGAATAACTAAGGCCACGAATTTTACCACTAGTAACTCTTTTAAAAGATTTTCTTTTGTGGGGAGTGGGGCGGGGAGAGACCCAAAAACTGAAGAGGACAGCCAATCCAAGTGTGCCACAAACAGCAGAGTGCAAAAGTCCTACTCTTTCCTCCTTTAATTCATTCACACAACTTCACTTCAACTACAGTTTGGCATTCCTTAATCACCCCCATAAGATGTTGGGTATGAAATATCTACAGTTTAAATTGTTAGAATTCAACTGAATTGTTTAGAATACCTTCAGCTCCATGAGGGGAAAAAGACCATTTCAAGAATCTCTAAGAAAACACTGGGGAAAAACGACAGCAGTGGAAACACTAGAAGAGTAAGATTATAAAATAATACACATTAATGATGATAAAAATTTACTAAGAAGGAAAACTAAATAACAAAACTTAACTATCTAAAGTTATCTATCTAAACTAGCCCAGGCACCTAAAGCTGAGCTAAAGAAGTCTGGGTGTTAAAGATCCCTGGGGCGCCTGGGTGGCTCAGTGGGTTAAAGCCTCTGCCTTCGGCTCAGGTCATGATCCCAGGGTCCTGGGAATGAGTCCTGCATCGGGCTCTCTGCTCGGCAGGGAGCCTGCTTCCTCCTCTCTTCCCCTGCCTGCCTCTCTGCCTATTCGTGATCTCTGTCAAATAAATAAATAAAATCTTAAAAAAAAAAAAAAAAAAGATCCCTGACAGGAATTTGTTTTCCATCCAGGCAAAAATCCAGGAAGTACCATGGTATCTCCAAGCATTCTCATCAAGAATAAACAATGTTCAGTGCAACTCACATGGAGCCAATATGCACTGCCCAGGACATAATGGAAACACTTCAACAACTAGAATATATTTTTAGACTGTTTATGATGGCTACTATATAGTTGTGTGTATTTATATATATATATATAGCATAGTAGTATACATATATATTATATATACTATACTTACTATATATAGTATAGTAGTATACAGTAGCAAGTATTTTCTGAAAATTGGTCAACTTCAAAAATTATCCTAAGAAATAAAGATAAAATATTCCAGCAATCTTGATGAAAAATTGTCAACTTCTTTCATCACATCAACAAACCACATATAAGGTCGATGAGTTACCAGTGTCTTATAAGGTTGGATTAAAAAAGGGGCAAATCAAGGGCACCTGGGTGGCTCAGCTGGTTAAGCAGCTGCCTTCAGCTCATGATCCCAGAGTCCTGGGATCAAGTCCCACATCCGGCTCCCTGCTCTGCAGAAAGCCTGCTTCTCCCTCTCCCTCTACCTGCCACTCTGCCTACTTGTGCTCTCTCTCTGTCAAATAATAAATAAAATCTTTTTTAAAAGGAGGGGGGCAGATCAGAGTTTTGACAAACTAGACAAGAAAGAATTTCAGATGGAAGGTGTACTTCTGGAAAACAAAACAAATATAAAATTTTTTAATAATAGAAAGATACATGTTTTCATTGGTATGTGATGAAGTCCTAGTCAGGGAGTGGTGAAAAAGGGTAAGAGAAGACTGTCAGGTCCTCAGAATGATATGGACAAGTGAATTTTATGACAATAAATCATGATAGCATATTTTATTATACCATAGTTTCTAGCACATAGTAGATTATCAAGTATTGAATTAAAGTACAGAAGTGATAGGAAAAAACTAGTATCGGGGGAACATTATTCTAGGAATGCAGAAAATGAGGAAGAGTTATCCTAAGAAAGGTATTATACAGACTTCCTCCTCCTCTCTCTCCCTTTGGGGCATAAACTTGTATAGTCATTAGCCTTAATACTACAAATTACTTACCTGTATAACATATTTCCAAACAACCAAACAGAAATTATCATTATCTTGCTGCATATATAATGCTATATACAAGACAAGTATTAAATACCCACTAGTATTAAATAAAATACCCACTAGTATTAAAGGCTTGGTTTAGACAATAAAATTAATGCAGTAAGTTAATAAAAGGCCTCATAAGCATGCTGTATTCCAAAGTCTAGGACAAAGTAAAATAATTTTCAAATAGGGGTATTATCCTATATAGTTCTCCCTAAAGTAAGTCACTTTAAGATATAACTTGTGAGGGACGCCTGGGTGGCTCAGTTGGTTAAGTGGCTGCCTTCGGCTCGGGTCATGGTCCCAGCGTCCTGGGATCGAGTCCCACATCGGGCTCCTTGCTAGGCAGGGAGCCTGCTTCTCCCTCTGCCTCTGCCTGCCACTCTGTCTGCCTGTGCTCGCTCATTCTCTCTCTCTCTCCTTCTGACAAATAAATAAATAAAATCTTTAAAAAAAAAAAAGATATAACTTGTGAATGTGTTGCTGAATTTGAAATCTTAATTTAGAAATCTAAAAATGAATGGTTTTAAATATCATAATCAATGTTATAGCAGCTGACCAAAACAGTAACAAAGAATCTATTTAAATTAGCATATATAAAGGGATTAGGACTCTCCAGCATAAAGAAGAAACTTTATCATTAGATAATGTAGGCCATGCTTTGTCAAGAGATAAACACTGTCAAGAATTACCTTTTATCCGGCTTATCCACAATTCAGTCATCAACTTAATTTTCCCTTCTAGAATTCAACCACTTTGATAATTTGAACCAAAAACTCCTAGCTGATATCCACATTAGTTACTTTCAGTCTGGTGTTCTTGAGTTACAAATAACAAATTACCTGTTTGCTTTCACTCTATGTCCATATTAAAATCTTCACCTGAATACAGACATTTCAAATGGATTTCAAACCTCAAACTCAAAATGGCATAAATCCCAAATCAAAATTATAGCTCCCATAATTGAGCAATTCCAGTTAATCCTTTCTATTTCTATCAACGATATCATTTTTTCTTTTTTTTAAAGATTTTATTTACTTGAGAGAGAGAGCACAAGTAAGCAGAGTGATAAACAGAGGGAGAAACAGGCTCCCCAGTGAGCAGAGAGCCTGATGTGGGGCTGATCCCAGGACTCTAGTATCATGACCTGAGCCCAAGGCAGACACTTAACTGACTGAGCCACCCAGGCACCACAATGGTATCATTTTTCCTAGTCATGACTCCTTCCTTTCCTTTGCCCTCATACTCTTTTACCAATTTCATGTCTCCTCTTTTCTACTGCCATTGTCCCCTACTTGTAACCCAATCCAGGTAAAATCACTTCATACCTCTAACACTTGAAATGTTGGTTTCTCAATCTTACGCCATGAAATGGGCATGTGACTTGAGACAGCACCAGCCCAAGTGTCACCCAATCCAGAGAAGGGGTTGAAGTGTGTACTACAATGGCTCTGCCAGCAGGGAACAGGAGCTGCCCTATGAAGTGGGCTGCCCCTCGATGGCAGAAGGGCCTAGGAAGCTACAACACTGCTCCTAAAAAAGCCACACAATACCTCCACAGAGACCACCACCAAATGCAATCAGACAAATCAGAATGAGGCCAGGGCTATCTCTTCCCTCTTTAGAGGTTCCTATAATAAGAATTCTGCTTCCCCTGGCTGGTCTTCTTCCCCCAACTCCAAAAGGGCTAGCTAGAGAAAAAAAGAAGGGACATATTTTAGAGCTAAATTACCTCTTCTTTAATCGAAGCAGCTGGGAACTAACACCTTCAATCTTTCTTTAGGTAGAACAAGGACTTTGTGATTAATGTTTTTGGTTGCTTGGTTTAAATGATTGAAATCTTTAATTTCTGGAATAAATTTTCTCTAGTAATCAAAAGTGGCAGAAAAATAAGACACCAAATTAATACATTATTAGGGGACTGTATTCCAGAAGGAAGTGGAAAGGATGAGACCTAATACGGAAAAACTAAAACCATTTTGTTTATACCTCAGAGCTGCAATTCCTGGGTCAACCAATTATACTACCTTCCCAGTCTTCTCTCTCAACACATTCCTAAAAACCTAGGACTTCACTATAATCTACCAGTCCCTGACCAGTCTACTCAAGATTCCTCCAATTTTCACATTAACATTTCCATGGCTTTGCTCCCATCTAGAACGTCCTTCTCTTCAGTCTATCCAGAGCCTAATTATATTTAAAGGTCCAATTTTAATGCCTCATCTTCAAATTTTCTCTCATTTAAGTACAAAAATACCCTCACGTAAATGAAAACATACTGCGTTTACACTCATTAAGCACACAGTCACAGCCTTCCTTGTGACACTTGTGAACAGTCTTCAATTTTTTAAATGATCTCTGTATCAGCAAGGAGGAACATGAGTCTGAACTGACTCTGAACATGACTCTTAAATCTCCAGCAATAATGATAATAAATCAACAAATATATTCTCCACTACATTTCCATTAATTCTTGCAAATGTTAAATGCTGTTCAGTTCTCAGTGAGGGGGGGTCCACTGGGTTTATACAATGATTTGAGATTTGTAATGTGAAGAATAAAAGTTTGTCTCATTCCACAGAATATTTCACCTAGGTTAAAAAAACAAAAATAAACCTGTGTTTAAGATTACCTCAGCTTAGACTGTCTTACATATTATCCTTCTGTAAATTAAAGATAGCTAAATTTAACTTCAAAGACAAGTACTTTCTATACTGTTGATCATTAATATGTCCCTGACCTCTGAAAAAGTCTTCACATAAAAGGACATCTGATAAACACTGAGCTTGCAAACTGAGCTTTCTGATGCTCAAATGAATACTAATTGGACACAAAAGGAAAGGTAGAGGGGATTAAGGAAAATTTACGTGTATATACATTATATATGCAACAAAGCCATTACCAAAGATTAAGTAGCTGAATTGTAAAAGACTGGTGGGGGGAGGGGCACCACAATGAACTTGATTATATCCACAATTAACCAGGTAATTGTGGGGGGAGGGAACAGCGGAGTCCTCTTGTGGGCCTCCAGTTGGCCATACAGATGTGGGCCAGTCTGGCTGTTGTCCAAGTTTTTTCTTTGGGGGGATAGGGGTAGTTGTCATCAAGATTCCTGAGGATCCAATAACCTAAGGGTAGTTTAAAGGGAAAGGATATAAAACTAGATATTTGTTTATAAGACTGTTTTAAATAAGAAGTGCTTGTATAAATCAAATCCCCACTCATGTATAAAGATACAGTGATACAGACTACAACATCTATTCCTTTTTTGATGTTAAAAAAAAATAACACAGATTATCTGACTTTTTAGCATCTCTTACTCATTAGGAGAAAATACTGTATTTAAAACCTAACAGACACAAAATTCCTCTCAGTTTAAGCACTTTTTTCCAGAGTTGTTTCTGACACAGTACTACAGGACCAATTCACACTTCATACTGTTTCAGTGAAGCGAGAATTGGTTTCGCTCTTACTGGAGCTCATCAGCTGTAGGCAACTGGTCAAGAAACATTTTTTACTTGCCTTAAAGCCAACCATTATCACCTGTTTTTATTTCTTAATGCAAGAACTCACATTTCTACAAAATTATTTCCATATTAAGAGCCTTACAAATAAAAACACTGTCTTTAACAGCTCTTAGTACAGTTACTTGTTTTCTCAGTAATTAGCAGTATAAATACTTAGGCTTAATCAATAAACTGCAAATACGAATGAATCCAATCCACAGATATTTGGCAACGGCTTACCAAACAAACACGGCCTCATACAAAAGTACCAAGCCACAAATACGTTTCCGAACTATTAATTCATTCACCAAACATGTACTGAGCATGTGCAGGCACTATTCTATGTGTTGGGAACACGGCAGTGAAGTAAACATGCATCCATTAGGGAGTTTACATTTGGGTATAGCGGACTATATATTTAAAAGCTCTATGTTAAAAAAAAAAATTTAAAAAAAGCTCTCTCTTAAATCTTTTACTCTTTGTGTTTACATCATTTTAATATGAATATCTGTCAATGTTCCCTCAGAAGCTATGTAAGATACACATGAACGTTTTAATTCCAACAGAAAAATCTGGCTCAGTGCAGCATAAATATCATTTACAACAACAAAGTTGTTAAATTACAAGCTATACCATATGAATCTCAAACACCACCTGTGTACTTCTCAAAATCATGTCCACTAAGATAAGCAAGTTGAGTCTGTGAGAACACTCCTATTCTTCACTATAATGGTTCCCTGTCCTTTGTAGGCCAATTACACTAAACGCTTTTTCACATATTCCCCACATACTTTAAAAACAGCATGAACAAAAGAATAATTTATCTGACCAGTCCTAACAAGCCTGTGATATGGCAATTAAAATCAGAAGCAATAAATTACATCAAAAATGCATCCACAGTCCAACATAATCTAACCACAAACCCCAATAAGTAATTTTTGATGGATGTTACCTTTAAAATACAAACACGTTCCCGGATAAAGTTTTTAAATGGAATAAACTAATAGAACAGAAAGGAACCTGTGTAAAAAACATGAAAACCTTGTTTCACATGATGAAAATACCAGACACTGAATTCATGCAAATCAGATTAAAACCGGGGATGGGGGGGAAGACTAAACTAAGCTAGCTATTTCAAAGAACTCTAAGTTATTTCAAAAGGGAGAAATATTCTTTATGGTACTCACATTCTAATTAAGTTTGTAGGTAAAATTTAACTTTAACAAGTTTCCTTTACGTAAAACATATCAGTTGATTTTTGCCTTTATCCTACCAGTTTAAAGAGTATGAAGCCAAAGTCAATTATCCCCATGGGGGTTTGTTTAGCTTTGCACCTAAGCCCCAGGGCAGAGTAAATTTTACAGTTACGTGCATTACAAGAAAAGATGTTAGAAAGACAAACTCAGGGGGTGCCTGGGTGGTGCAGTTGGTTGAGCGGCTGACACTCAGTTTTAGCTCAGGCTGTAATCTCAGAGTCCTGAGATTAAGCCCTGAATAGGGCTCCGCGCTCAGTAATGGAGTCTGCTGGAGATTCTCTCTCCCCATCCCTCACGTTCCTATGCTCGCTTGCTTGCTCACACTCACTCTCCCTCCTAAATAATCAACCAATCGATCTTATAAAAAAAAAAAAAAAAAAGACTCAGGGCAACAGATGAAGCAGGAGTGCCCCCCAAATAGTACCAAATCCTATGACAGGATAACAGGAGAAAGAGAAATTATGGTCCATCAGGATTCCAGGAAAAAGAGGTTAAGTGGCCATTCCATCTCACATTATCAAGTCATCTGCCATATTATGTTTACTCTTAGACAATGCAATTTTTTAAAAAGATTTTATTTGATAGGTCGCAAGTAGGAAAAGAGGCAGGCAGAGGCTGGGGGTGGGGGACCAGGCTCCCTGCTGAGCAGAGAGCCCCATGAGGGGCTCAATCCCAGAACCCTGAGATCATGACCTGAGCTGAAGGCAGAGGCTCAACCCACTGAGCCACCCAGGCGCTCCTCTTAGACAATGCTATTTTTTGTTTTGTTTTGTTTTGTTTTTTAAGATTTTATTTACTTATTTGACAGACAGAGATCACAAGTAGGCAGAGGCAGGCAGAGAGAGAGGAGGAAGCAGGCTCCCCACAGAGCAGGGAGCCTGATGTGGGGCTCCATCCCAGGACCCTGGGATCATGACCTGAGCCAAAGGCAAAGGCTTTTAACCCACTGAGCCACCCAGGTGCCCCAATTCTAACAAGTTTTAAAGCAAAAAGTTATTAATACAGAAATTTTATTTTGAACCTATCTGTAGAGCACTCACTACATAAACTTTAATGAGTCTCAGGAAATATAAAAAGTATTTTTGCTATTATTTTCCCAAATCTGAAAATTTAAAAAAAGACTGACCTATAGTTCCCTTTTCAAAAAGGGAGACTAATAAAAAAAATTAACGTAAGTTTTAAGGACTTTTTCTTATTTGACAGAGAGAGGGAGAGATCAAAAGTAGGCAGAGAGGCAGACAGAGAGGGAGGAGGCGGCTCCCCGCCAAGCAAAGGGCCCGATGTGGGGCTTGATCCCAGGACCCTGAGATCATGACCCAAGCCAAAGGCAGAGGCTTAAGCCCCTGAGCCACCCAGGCACCCCCATAAAGGTAAGTTTTAAGTCTCCCTTTTATTAAGGGGTTCTGGTTAATGTTTAAATTTTGGAACCAATTTTGGCCTGCATTCGGTTAATATTCGTATGATATAGTTTCCTAAAAACATTATTCATTAGTCTGCTTTAGGGATGATTATGTAGTCAGTACTATCAGTTCATGTGTCTTAATGACAGAAAAATATACTCACAATCTAATCAATACTTTCTTTGGTGGGTTTAATTTTGACTTTCTGTGTATTGCCCCTTCATGCCAATATTTTTCCTTGTTTACTTAGTCCAAGTAGATTTTTATAATCTAAGTAGCTAAATAATAAAGTTGAAGAAGTCTGAAAAACTATTAGAGGATTATTTGTAAATTTAAATGATCTATACTCCCACTGTTGCCCTAAAATACTAAATATAACATTTACAATACCCCAAGCCCAGTGAATGTTTATGAGAAATTCAAGAATCAGCCCTCTTTTTAAGATTTTGTTTGAGAGAGAGAGCGAGCAAGCATGAGCACAAGCTGGGGAAGGGGCAGAGGGAGAAGAAGAGGGGGAAGCAGACTCCTGGCTGAGTAGGGAGCCCCAGGCTGCCTCAATCTCAGGACCCTGAGGATCATGTCCTGAGCATAAATCAGATGCTTAGCTGACTTAGCCTCCCAGGTAACCCCTCAGCTTTATTGTTTAAAGCCAAAAATAAGGGATTAAAAAAACAAGACCAAACCCTGAATTTCATTGAAAGAAAAAAAAAAAAAAAAAAAACAAACAGAACTTGAGGTCAAGGATTCTTACTTTAACATGAAATTGTTAGATAAATTTGGAAAATACAGATTTCTAGTCATTCTTCAAAGGGAAAGACAATTTTTATAAATTTCTAAATTAGGCTGCTTCAAACTATTAAGAGTATTCTGTATTTACCTTCACTTGGTGATGTCAGCATGTAGCTGTAAATAGGCGTTTTTAAACTGAATATACTAAGCAACTGACATCAGCTATGCTGTCATTGAACAGCCCTAAAGGACAACTCTTGCATTTACGGGTGAAGGAACTAAAAGGTCAGAGTAGTTACTGTGTTGTATCACTCCTTTCATGTTAGCAACCAGACTCTGAAATACCAATGACAGTCTCTGAAACCTTCTCTGTTTAAAGAAATCTCTAGGTTTATATGCTGGCATTCTGAATTTGACAAGGATTCAAAACAGTAACATCAACGTAAACACAATGCATGCATTTCCAGGGAAAAACACAAACATAAACACAAGCCAGGCATTTCCAAGTAGATTATTTATATGTTTGCCTACTACAATGCAAAGTTTTAATTCTTTTTAAGATTTGTGACTTACTCAACACCTTTACTGAATTTTAAATCAAATGAAAAGACCAAAAAGGAAAAAAGGAACGAGACCAATCATCACTTTTCTATTTTTGTAATGATGAATAAAAGTTGAAAAGTAGCTGTACAGAGAAGAGACTTTATTCACAAGGAGACAGTTCAGTTTCACCGTCAATGTCTCTTGAACCTTTATCCACACAAGATTAACTCCGCAAATATGAAGGTGTAGTTTGTAGTTAGGAAGGCTACACCCACAATTAGCATATCTGAGCAATCTTTTTTTTTTTTTTTTAAAGACTACCGGCACACCTTTTGAAATACTGTTCCACTGATTTACTGCACACTCTTCCTAAAGAAAAACTTCCAGCCTATCATTTAAGGAAGAAGTAAAACCACCAGGCATGAAGGAACATCACAAACACACACGGAGAAAACTGCCAAATGCCTGCACATCATCATTTTTACTATACTAATCCCCACAGGTAACAAAACTATCAAGTGAAACAGATTCTAATCCAGACGCTCCGACTCCAAATCCAGGCCTCTTTAAACAAAACCAAGATAGGAATATTAGCTAGAGTTGTTCAACTGCTAACAGCTAGGCATCAATTACACCTGCGCTATCCCCGGCTTGCTGCTGGACGACATGTACAAGAGGCTTTCCCGTGTTACAAGTCTGAAAGACACAAATTTGAAATATCCTTACCAGCCAAGCTTTATCAAATGCCTGATGTCCTTGGAAGAAAGGCAACATAAAAACCAGTAACAGTATCTCTCATAACCAAAATCCCAAACAAACGCCTTCAAGTTAAAGTCACATTAAAATCACAGTAACCGAAGAGTTTGTAAGACGGCAAAAAGTCAGCCCAACAGTAAACATAAAACACACAGTCAACTTGAAAACGGAAAGAGAAATAGGCGATTGAGTCCGAAAAACAGCCGAGCAGGTGGGGCTTAACCGCAGCTCGCGCTGGGAGACGAGGCAATCGGCCCAAATTAGGCTGCTCTCCAAGCACCGCTCCCGAGGCGCGGCCCCCGACCCCCGCCGACCTCTCCAGCCGGCCGGGGACCCAGGGAACAAGGCAGGGAGAAAGAGGGGTTCCTAACTCCGTCCCCCAGCGCTCGCCAGTCCACTGCCCGCGAGAAAAGTCAGGCGGAGAGCCGACCCGGGACCCGCCGCACCGCGGGGGAGGTGGGCAGTCCCTCAGCGCCGCCACAGCGACTGCAGTCGGCTCCGGGCGCCCGTCGAGCACTCACCCCACTTCTCCGAGCCTCAGGCCGCACCCCTAACGAGGCCGCTGAAGCTCAGGCTCAGGGCCTAATTTCTCCATAGCTGGGTCCCGCAGAACAGGTCGCAGTGGGGGCGGGTATGGAAACAGCGACCAGGGACCGGGCCGACACCGCGCTCCCTCCTCCTCGGCTTCCCCAATCCCCCGCGGAGCTGACACATCAACAAAGATGGCGGCGACGCCGAAGCCGGCCCCACTACAGCTGAGGGGGCGGGGCTCCCTGGAGGAGCCAGTCAGCGAGGGGCAGGCGGTGTGACGCGACGCACGTCGGGGCGGGTGTAACCTGTCTGCAGTGGGCGGGGCCGCACCGCCTCCTGCCCCCACAGCGCTCAGACTCGCTGGGCACCCACGCCCGGACTGACTCGGCTAGCCAGCCGTCCAGCTAGTCCTGTCCTGTCTCTCACGCCATTCCCACCCCAAGCGTGTTCTTTCTGTAGGACGCTCTCCTTGGATATAAGCCCACCCTACCCTTTGACCCTTCTCATATTAGTCAGGGGCATAAAGCAATAAAAGAATTTCAAATTGTGACTTCCCAGCTCTGACGCGCAAACCCTGCACCTGACGTAGACGGAATTAGCAGGAGGAGCCTACCTGTCCGTCTGACAAGTCATCCCTGGGAGAGATTCTGGGGGTTTCCATAACGCCGCGTTCGTATCTTCAGCCTGGCACCCACTGCCATTGTTTAATAATAAACTGTTCGTGCGTTCGTCCCTGGCACCAGCCTGTGAGCGCCCTGAGCGCGGGACGTGTCCTCTCCCGGCTGGTTGTCCCAGACAGGCAGGAGCTGCTCAATAATTAGCAACAAGAAGTGTATTAGAGGAGAAAGTGTGTTGAATACAGTTGCCTAATTGGATCCAGATAAGTAAGGGGAACAGTTTCAATCTGCGAAGGTTTTGCAAATCTACGCCGTCCATTGATGTCCTCTGGTTTAGGACTTCCTACTCACAACTCATGAGTGAAAGTACTTTATTCTGACAAGTTGTCAGCGTGAGAGTTTGCACAGCAAAGCTTGTTCCTGTTCTGTTAAAGCTTCTTTGATACTAACTGCTACGGGGAGAAATCACTCAAAAAAATTCAACATTGTGTCACTTTGTTCCTCTTTCTTTTTCAACAGGAAATGGCACCTCCCTCCGTAAATGAAAATACTGCAGTGAAACACACTTTGCAGTTAAAGTGTTTTTGATAGTGAAGAAATAAATTGACTTTAAAATAATCGACCAAACATTCCTAGTGAGATATATTTTTCCAAGGGAGAAAAATGTAAGCCTTTTTCATAGCTCATATGGTTAGTAATAACCTTCATAGTGTTATTTCTGAAATATATACTAGTTTCAAAGCATATAAATAATTATATTCTGGATACAAAGATTTTCATTGTTGGAGAAAGGAAATACAAATACAAAAAGGAATTAAGTAAAAATTCTGCAATCCTAAATTTGAACGTAGAAATATCAGTATGAGCTCATGGTATTTTTTTTTTCATTAAAAGTCTGTCCTCTGAAAAGGCTTGGATTAACAATCAGCACAATGCATACCCCTATTCTCCATCATTTCTAAATATAATTTCCCACAAAACATCACTTGGGCTCCCCTAGGAAATCAAGGACTGATTCTAAGTCTGGAGCAGGAAAGGTGCGAGGAAGTCTAAGATACATGTATCAGAAAGCAAAGAAGAAAAATCGTAGGAGTTGTGTCAAAGACTCCGGAGCCAATGCAAAAGTGTGCCCACTAGTTAAAGGACAATTTAGCATTAAAAAATAATAACATTTGCGACTCCTCTACTATTTCAAAAATTAATGTGTGCTGATTTTTTTAAAACATCACTGGTCACCTTCAAAGATGTCAAAGAATCATCACAGTCTGAAAACTGACACAAGAATCAAGCATCCTAACTTTCCTGTTACAAACTGACTCTCAATCAAATAGTCAATGTGGGAAAGTTCTTTAAAGATAATAAATAAATGCAAAAAGTAGATATCAGCATTTTGCAAACCGTAATGAAATAAGGGATCTAGGTAACAATCATCAGCAAGTCTAGACTCATTAGACAAAAAGCCAGTGGATGGATGGGGCTGACAACACTTGAAACTGCTAGATCAATTTTAATATCCTCCAGAGAAACAACTAGATTATTAAGTGTCTTCTTATGTGATGCTTTAGAGGAACACAATACCACCTGTGAAGTATTCTTGCCAGAGGGGATATGCTCAAAACTGAACTTAAGGAAAACCTGCCATTACTTCAATATATAAATTGCAAGAAAAGGATAAAAAGGAAATCTCTTCTTTTTCGTTTTTAAAGACTTTATTTACTTATTTGACAGAGAGAGATCACAAGTAGGCAGAGAGGCAGGCAGAGACAGAGGGGGAGGCAGGCTCCCTACTGAGCAGAGAGCCCCATTCGGGGCTTGATCCCATGATCCCAGCGTCCTGGGATCATGACCTGAGCCAAAGGCAGAGGCTTTAACTCACTGAGCCACCCAGAAGCCCCAAAAAGGAAATCTCTTTTTAAAATACATCTACTGAATACAATATAAGATCTTGCTTGAAGCCTGATTTGAACATACCAATTATTAAAAATCATTTGAGACTCTCTGGATATTTTAAATACTAGTTTCATGATATTAAGAAATTGTTAATTGTTAAGTTTTGGTGCTGCTTTCAAAAGTTATTATCTTTTAAAGATATATAAACATGTATAGATAACAAGATACAATGTCCCAGAAAGTAAATGTGATCCAAAAATCCCTAAATAAATAAAAATAAAAATAACCCACACTGATGGGAATATGTCAAAGGATAGCAAGAGCCAACTCAAAGAGCTCCCAATGGCCAAAGTTGGAACAATTTGAGCATGGAACTAAGGTAGTGTTGGATTATAATCCAAAGTATAAAGTAAACTCAAGTTCATACTAATACATATGCAGTATATATGATCAAATATATTAATAAATAGAGAAGAGACAAATCTCCCGTACAAACAAATTTGAAATAATTTCGATATCTGGCCTTTAATCTCTCTTTCTTAGGTGTAGACCGTGTATAATGACTTTCTTCCAAAGTGTATAATATGCAAAGGGAGGGAAAACGAGTAACTTTAGACATCTGGATAACACTAGTCAGGTGGTGGTGTATCAAGCATGTTATCAAGGTGTATATAAGAGTTGTGTCTTTCTGCAATATCAGCTTTATTCAATCATAAGGTTAATACAATTGAAAGCAGGTTCAGGATACTAACTCAATGACATTTCACTGTGCATTTAACTTGGCTTCATACACATCACACAAAGTACAATACAAAGTTATGCAACAAACAAGACACACTAAGGCTAAGAACTTAATGAATCAAACCAAGTTAGTCTGTGAGCGTGGTTAAGATCAGGTCTTCGTCAGGTCTACACCAGCTCTAGACACTTAGAGCTTAATATGTTCAAAAGTGGAGGATCTCTATCATGTTCAGAGATCAATCAGGCACAGCCTTACACAGCAGTTGCCTTTGAATGTGGTCAGATGAGAAAGGGTCAGTGTCTAGAGAGTCTGGCAGTTTGCTGAAGAAATCCTCCCTTTTTACAGGAGTTTCATCAGTCTTGCACCTTTGCAGGCCCCTTCTGGCTCTAGTGTTAACAGCTCCTCAGTCTTCCAGGCCCTACAGGTTATTAATCTTTAGTACTTCCAGTCTATACTGGTTTTGGAGATATCTGGTCTTACCTGCAATATCCTTGGCTGCTTTTCTGACCAAATCACCCCTAGCCACGAGTGACACAATCTTGCTCCCTACAGGTGGAAAATGTCAACTGTCATGAATCATGTTCACAGGAAGTACACTTGATACAGTGCTATACAAATGGCACTCTACCTCTTTAGCCTTCCTTCCAAAAATTCTTAATTCTAGTCTTACCATGAGAAAAACATCAAACTCCAACGGTGGAACATCTTTCAAAATGCCTGACCAGTACTCCTGGAAGCTATTAAGATCATCAAAACAGGGAAAGTCTGAAAAACTGCCATAGCCAAGAAAAGCCTAAGGAGACATAACAACTAAATGTAATAATGTGGTATCCTGAATGAAATTCTGGCTCAGAGAAAGGACAGTAGGTAAAAACTATGGAAATCTAAATAAACTCTTGGCTTTAGTAATAATGTATCGATGTTAGTTCCTTAATTGTAGTTAATGTAACCTACTATTGTAATATGAGTAATAGGGGAACCTGGGTGTGGTTAATGTGGGAAACTCTGTTCTACTCACTTTATTCTGTGACTCTAAAACCGTTCTAAAAAAAAAATCTATTACAAAGAAAAAAACATACAAATCAGATTTTGCTTCCAAACAATGGGGGGGGGGGGTACGAATGCAGACAAGACTGGGCATGAATTGACAATGTTGAAACTAGGTGATAAATACATGGGGAGTACCATTTTTCTACTGAATTTGCTTGACAATCCATAATCAGCTCCTTTCTATCCTGTAGCACAGTTAGCTATAGACAGTTGTCTGTGTATTCTCGATTATTTTAAGTAACTTGAGTGCAGGAACCAGGTCCGTTAAAAACATTAACAAGAAAATACCCTGATTTCTCATAGCACCTACCATGTTTTGTACAACGAGGCACTGAAAAGATATTTGTATAACAAAAATATTTAAAACGCACTGTTGCACTACTTTCAGGACAATCTGGAGAGCGAAGATGAAATGCACTGTTTGAAATTACATGTGGCAGTCTTAAGTGGAGAATCACATCACGTTACGAGGTTTTCTGAAACTTGATAGCAAAACTTCAAGTCTTACATCCACTCTTCCAAAGTCCCTAGTTCCTTCCAAAGAAAGTTTTACAATTATATGAGTGGCATCAACATATAACAGGTGCGCTTGGTCAGGAAAAAAGTGATCACCTGTGTTGACTTTCCAGGCAGAGGTAGCTGATTAATTTGAAGAACCTTGGAAGACTTTAAGTGGTTAATGAGACCCAAGTGACCCTTACAGAGATACGGTCTGCGACTTTGCGCTCGAAATGCACCGTCTGAGTTCGCAGGGCCACATTTCTAGAAGTTGCTGGAATAGCTGTATTGTCTTGAAGGAGGAAGTTTGTGAGCACGGAACCCTGGGGCACAGCTACGCCCTCCACCCCACCCCCCCACCCCCGCCCCAGGGGCACAGCCTGGCTTCTCCCGCACGCGGAGGGCGTGCGTGGGAGCCGAGGGGCGCACGTGGGCGCGGACTGCGCAGGCGCAGGGCTGGCGCAGGGCAGGCCATTGGAGGTGAGGTGAGCTCAGGGAGCGCATCTGGGAGGCGAGGCTGCCAGGCATAGGCAGACGCCACCACGGCCAGCCTTCAGAGACGGGTCGGGGTCAGAGGCCCTTTCGCCTCTTACCAGGTTAGGGTTCCCAGGCGCGTGGGGGTGGGGTGGGCCGTGAAAGGGACTGCATGAGGGCAGCGGGGCAGCGGTCGTTGGGGATCGGACGTTGGGCCCTGGACGTTGAGGTCGGGCGTTGAGTTCGGGCGTTGAGCGGGCACCAGGGGCCTGGAAGTAGAGAGGATGGAAGGGTGGAAGAGCCCTTGGAGCCTTGGCTGGGAAGGGCAGGTCTAGTGTTGAAGGTTGTGGTGGGGGAGGGGCAAGAAAAGCGAGAATTGAGCCCCTGGGTAGAGGGGGGGGGCCCATAGTCGGTTTGGAAAATAGTACTTCCAGGCATGAGTCTCCAAAATGTGAACGTCCGCTGACATCCCCATAGAAGAGCTGTTTGCTTTTGTCTCTGAAGAATCTAGTTTGGGGATTCAGTCAGTGCTTTTGCTTAACTCAAAGCTGCAGTGCAACACAGACACTTAATAGGCTTTTCCCCTACTTCCTACCTTCTGTAGGAAAGGTAGATGCACCACGACTTTGGCTAGGTACGGGTAAACCAGCAGTGGTTGATTTTGTATGTCTGTAGCTTGTCTGCTGTGTGCCAGTCGCATTTGTTGACATTTGGGTCCCTGCTATAAATACGTTGGCCCTTTTGGCCTCTGGAGTATGAGAAGTTGCTTCTAGTTCCCTTGTTGAACCCTCAGGGTATTGAATGGGAAGTGGCATGGTCTAGGAATTGGACCTGGATTTTCAGCTCAGCTGTGTAAGGGTGCTCGCCCTGGGGGGCTTTGCAAGTTACTTAACCAGCTCCGGTCTCCCTTACTTACCTGGACTAATAAAGGAAATGAGAATACTTTAATCTTCAGGTTATTTCAGTGTACAAAGTAGTTCCACATGAATGGAAGAAATTCTTAGTGGTATGAAAGTGAAGTTTAAAATAATAGCTGCTTCCAGAGAACCTAGTAAGCACCAGTCACTGCGCTAAATAGTTCTTGAATTTAATCAGGGCAGGTAAGAGTTTTGAGGAAGTTACTAAAATTGGCCACATTTTACAGGAGCTGAATCCAAGAAAGATGAAGCGATTTTGCCCGAGATAGCTAAATGAGGAAGATGAGACTCTGCTCAGATTTGGGTCTGACCCACTTTAAAACTCATGTTCAGCTGAAACCATTGAGTTCCATAGCTTTAAAACAATGTTTCCTTGGGTGTTTGATCAGTTCTTTATAGATTTTAGATCCTAGCCCTTAAGCTGATACAGCATTTGCAAATCTCTCTCCCATCGTGTCAGCTGTCTTTTGCTTTTGTCAACTGTTTGCTGTGCAGAAGCTTTTATCTTGATTACGTCCCAATAGTTCATTTTTGCTTTTGTTTCCCTTGCCTTTGGAGACCTGTCGCGTAAGAAGCTGCTGCTGCTAAATTCAAAGAGGTTGCGGCCTGTGTTCTCTCCTAGGATTTTGATGGATTCCTGTCTCACATTTAGGTCTTTCATCCATTTTGAGTTTATTTTTGTGTGTGGTCTAAGAAAATGGTCCAGTTTCATTCTGCATGTGGCCGTCCAATTTTCCCAACATGATTTGTTGAAGAGACTTTTTTCCATTGAATATTCTTACCTGCTTTGTCAAAGATTAGTTAACCATATAGTTGAGGGTCCGTTTCCGGGTTTTCTCTTCAGTTCCATTGATCGATGTGTCTGTTTTTGTGCCAGTACCATACTGTCTTAGTGACTCAAGCTTTGTAATAGACCTTGAAGTATGAGACTGTGATGCTTTCAGCTTCGTTTTCTTTTTCAACATTCCTTTGGCTATTCAGGGTGTTTTCTGGTTTCACACAAATTTTAGGATTATTTGTTCCAGCTCTGAAAAGTGATGATAGTATTTTGATAGGGATTGCAATGAATCAATGTATAGATTGCTCTGGGTAGCATAGTCATTTTAACAAAACTTGTTCTTCCAATCCATGAACACGGACATTTTTCCATTTCTTTGTTTCTTCCTCAGTTTCTATCGTGAGTGTTCTATAGTTTTCAGAGAACAAATCCTTTACCTCTTTGGGTAGCAGCAATGTCCACACTAGCCGAACTATGGAAAGAGTCCAGATGCCTATCGACAGATGAATGGATAAAGAAGATGTATATGTATACAATGGACTAATACTCAGCCATCAAAAAAAAACTTGCCATGATAGGGATGGAACTAGAGAGTATTATGCTAAGCAAAATAAGTCAAACAGAGAAAGACAATTATATGATTTCCCTCATGTGGAATTTAAGAAACAAAACATGATCATAAGGAAAAGGAGGGAAAAATAAATACAAATCAGAGAGGGAGACAAACCATGAGAGACTCTTAACCATAGGAAACGAACTTAGGGTTCCTGGAGGGGAGAGTTAGGAGGATAGGGTAACTGGGTGATGGGCATTAAGGAGGGCACGTGATATAATGAGCACTGGGTGTTATTTTTTTCATTTATTTTTTTTTAAAGATTTTATTTATTTGACAGAGAGAGATCACAAGTAGGCAGAGAGGTAGGCAGAGAAAGAGAGGAGGAAGGAGACTCCCTGGATGCGGGGCTCGATTCCAGGACCCTGGGATCATGATCTGAGCCAAATGCAGAGGCTTTAACCCACTGAGCCACCCAGGCCCCCAGCACTGGGTGTTATATGCAACTGATGAATCACTGAACTCTACCTCTGAAACTAGTAATATACTATATGTTAATTGAATTTAAATTAAATTAAATTTTTAAAAAACACAAAAAACTTAATGTTTCCTTTGAGTAGCCATTCTCTCTGAATGTGTGTGGTTACCAGGAAAACAAAAGCAAACCTTAGAGGAGAAAAAGAAAATTATAGTTGCATATCTGCTGCAAGTACTTTTGGTATTAAAGGAATTAACACACTGTGGTAAGAATTAATTTTACTCTAGCTGCTGTTCTTCTGGGAAGGAAAGAAAAGGCTTAGAGTCACCGGTTGCAGGTGTATTGTGGGATGCTTTCGGCCAGAGGGAGGAGTGGGAACAGGATTCCAGGGGAGTATAAGAAAGAGTTCGCCCCTTAGGGAGCTTCACATTTCATTGGTGTCCAGTCATGAGGCACAGGCCAAAAGGACAATACAAAGCCAAGGGCTTCTTTTTGCTGGTAGAACTATAGCAGTTACTTCCATTCCACAGGTCTTTTATCACAGCAGTGATCCCTTTAACACAAAGAAATTTGAGGACCCTCCTAATTAACCTCTTGTGTTAAGGAAGTATATAACTAATTACTGTGAATTTAGGGATGATTATAAATACATTTTTATTCATCACCAGTAGCATGCAAAAAAATAGTAGATTGTATATAGGGGAAACTGCTTGTTTTAAAACTGGGTAAGATTAGCCCATGAGGTATCATGACCATTGCAGCATGTCTGTAATACACCTGTACCGGTACCCAAAGTCAGTAGCCCAAGGTTGGGAAACAGCATTATGGAATAGTGTCTGCCCACCAGATTCAGATATGTCCAGTGCTTGAGACCGGATGAAGCCGAGTAGGGATACTTGCAATTTCTTACAGGCGTTTAACATTGAAATACATGTGTTAGAATTCAGAGGACTATAAATCAAAAGAAAAAAGGCAATTAAAAGGCAGTTTTTATAGGATAATAAACACATTTTTAAAAAATTAAATTCTAAAAGATGGTAGGGAACTCCCAAGTTTTAGGCGTACTCAGAGTAGTCCTGGCTGCTACTCCAAAAGCTAGTGCATGATTGGAAGTAGTTAGTTTTCAAAGTAAGGGGTGGAATGATGATCCTGCTGACCAGCTGTTGGTTCACATCTGCAGTCCTGTGCTCAGTTAGGAGAAGGGTGTCTGTGTGAGGGTTTCTGATGAACTAGGGAAAGTCCAGACTTGTGAGGACCCTGAAAGGTGTTCGAACAGCTGGTGAAGGACCTGGAGAAAAATGGATATGGTAGACATCTCAGACATTTGGAAGGTTATGGAAACAGGGCAGCAACAGGAGTCAGTCAGTTGGAAAGTGAACCCTTTTATAAAGGAGAATGCAGTACAGTTGGCTGTCCAAAATTAAAGGAAGTTAGAAGCTTCTAGTTATAGAACAGGTCTCCATGTCTATTTGCCCTGGGCATTATAATGTAAATTCCTGAATAGGGTGAGGCAAGTGAGGTGTCTTTCTAACCTACATATTCCGCTCTAGGTGGAGCTCCTTTTAAGCTTTAACTCTTTTTATTTGCTGCTTAAACTTCTAAGACTGATTCTGTAGTTGTTGTTGTTGTTTTCTGAAGTCAAATGTATTTACTAATTTTTGGACTTTGGAAGAGTGGATGTAAGACTTGAAGTTTTGCTATTAAGTTTCAGAAAACCTCATAACGTGATGTGATTCTCCACTTAAGACTGCCACATGTAATTTCAAACAGTGCATTTCATCTTCGCTCTCCAGATTGTCATGAAAACAGTGCAACAGTGCGTTTTAAATATTTTTGTCATACAAATCTCTTTTCAGTGCCTCATTGTACAAAACATGATAGGTGCTGTGAGAAATCAGGGTATTTTCTTGTTAATGTTTTTAACGGACCTGGTTCCTGTACTCAAGTTACTTAAAATAACCTAGAATACACAGACAACTGTCTGTAGCTAACTGTGCTACAGGATAGAAAGGAGCTGATTATGGATTGACTGTCAGCCTTCCCTTTGTCCTTATTTGATAAGGCTATTTCAGGAGTTACCTGTTGTGTATTGAAGGCCCCACTGGTATCTTGAGAAGATGACTATATCCTAGTTTTGTGGTTTAAATATTACTTGATCCTTGGCTTAGAATTAACCACACTTGAGGAAAAAATAGTTTTAATTTAAATGTAATATATTTTAATCTTTAAAATGCTTTTTTTCTATAAAAGTAATTCATTTTTAAACATAATTTGAGGGACACTTGGGTGGTTCAGTCAGTTAAGCATCTGACTTCAGCATAGGTCATGATCCCAGGGTCCTGGGATGGAGTCCAGAATCAGGCTCCCTGCTCAATAGGGAGTCTGCTTCTCCCTCTCTCCTTCCCCCTGCTTGTGCTTGCACACTCTTTTCTTTTTTAAGATTTTATTTATTTATTTGACAGATCACAGGCAGAGAGGCAGGCGGGGGTGGGGGGTGGAAAGCAGGCTCCCTGCTGAGCAGAGAGCCTGATGTGAGGCTTCATCCCAAGACCCTGAGATCATGACCTGAACTGAAGGCAGAGGCTTAACCCACGGAGCCACCCAGGCACCCCAATGCTTGCACACTCTCGAGCACGCACTCTCTCTCTCTCTTTGTTGAATAAATGAAATCTTTAGGAAAAAATTTTTTTTGAAAATGAAATAGACTATAAAAAAGATTCCTTTTGTCAATCTACTTACCCCATAACACTCACTTAAAATTTAATGTATTTCATTGACCTTGCTTATATGGAGAGGTTATTTATTTATTGCAGTTATTAACAATGTTTCTGATTTTTCCATTTGCTGTTCTTAGACATTTTACAATGTTTTTGAAAGCTAAGATTCTATTTTTTTTTAAAGATTTATTTATTTATTTATTTGGCAGATAGAGATCAGAAGTAGGCAGAGACGCAGGCAGAAAGGGAGGAGGAAGCAGGCTCCCTGCTGAGCAGAGAGCCCAATGTGGGGCTCGATCCCAGGACCCTGGGATCATGACCTGAGCCGAAGGCAGAGGCTTTAACCCACTGAGCCACCCAGGCGCCCCTAAGATTCTATTTTTTTTAAGATTTAAAAAAAAATTTTTTTAAGATTTTATTTATTCATTTGAGAGACAGAGATACAAGTAGGCAGAGAAGCAGGCAGAGGGGGGAGCGGAAGCAGGCTCCCTGCTGAGCAGAGAGCCCAATGCGGGGCTTGATCCCAGGACCCTGGGATCACGACCTGAGCAGAAGGCAGAGGCCCAACCCACTGAGCCACCCAGGTGCCCCCCTTTTTTTTAAGATTTTATTTATTTCTTTTTTTAAAGATTTTATTTATTTGAGAGAGAGGCAGTGAGAGAGCATGAGCGAGGAGAAGGTCAGAGGGAGAAGCATGTCTTTGCATGGCATTAGTGTTTTTGGAGTCATTTGAGGTGACTTTTCTAGTTCGATATATGCCCGGTGTTGGAAAAATGAATGCTCTTGATTGTATTGGTCCTTACTAGATCAAGTTTACCACGGTATTAAAATAGCACTTGTTTTCTCTCTGTTGACAAGTGTGTAAGGCAGGTGTGTAGTTATTGTGGCCTGAATTTCTCCTCCTTCAATCAGTTTTTGTTTTATAGAGGACATTGTGATGCACTGATTCTTGGGTGTGCTCTCTCCTCGGGTGTTTCTTTCATACATGTAAAAAATCTTTGTCCCAATTGAATTCTCTTTTATCAGCTATCAATATTCATATTTCATCTTTTTTTTTTTTTTTGGTTATTTGCATAGCACATGTTTTAGTTCTATTATTTCCAAACTTGCCATAAATTTTATGTGCACCTGTTGTGCATAACATCTAGCAGGATGTTTTTCTCCTTTTTCTCTGTTTATTGAGACTAAATCATTGATAATTGGATTGTTTCGGTTTGGTTCTGGCATCTTGATGTTTTCCATTGACCATGCTTGAATCTTTTTTTGTTCGTTAGACTGAGATTTTTCTTCTATAATTTTAAAATTATGCCGCTTTTGTTCTTGTAGTTACCCTAGTATTTTAATGTGCATTCTTTATATTTCTTGTAAATTGTCTTACTCAGTATTCCTAGCCCCACCTAGTTTCCCCTGAAAATTATGTTCCTTTGTAATTTCACAGAATTTGTCTCCTACTGAGCCCAACAGTCTCACTCCCACCCAGTCTGACCCGTGGGAGGATGTGCTTACTGCCGCACGGGCGCTTTCCCTGATGGCTGCAGGATCTCCCACCATAACTCCCCATCTCAGCTTTCAGTTAGGGATCTTCCCAGGATCTGGCTCACTGAGAGTCCTCCCCCCCCCCCCCACCAACCCCCACGCTTTGAGTGTGCATATGTTTTTTTTTTTTAATTTCATTTTCTTTTCTGTATTGTCACAGATTAGGCTAGGCCTAATTTAAAGTAAAAAATGATACAGAAGTTTTAGGCCACCAGGAGGGAGGATGTTTCTGCTCTATTTTTATTTTCCCTTTAAAACAGTATTAATCTTGGGGCGCCTGGGTGGCTCAGTGGGTTAAAGCCTCTGCCTTCGGCTCAGGTCATGATCCCAGAGTCCTGGGATCGAGCCCCACGTCGGGCTCTCTGCTCCCCCGGGAGCCTGCTTCTCTTCCTCTCTCTCTGGCTGCCTTTCTGCCTACCCGTGAGCTCTGTCAAATAAATTTAAAATAATAATAAAAAAATAAAACAGTATTAATCTTTAGGTATTATTCATACCAGTTTAGTTTTCCATGGCTTCCCCTCCTTCCCCCGAACAGTTTTGGGACAATAGGCAGTTTTACCTGAGGTCTGTGTACAAAGCTGTAGGTCACAACCTCAGATAGAAAAGTTGTTTGTCCACTTTTATTACTTCCCTTAGGCAGGACACTTAGTATTCTTTAAGAGTAATAGGAAAACAGCAAGCTAGTATCAAGTCTGGATAGAGGTTTCTCAGAGGCACTTTGTAACAATATATGGACCTTATTTTCAGAGAAAGATGCATGCAGTTAAGTCCTTAAAAGAAGTAGATATAAATTACAGTTTATGGAAGCTCAGCTGGAGATGATCAAAGCAGAGGACTGGGGAAAAACAGACCGAACAGAGGTCAGCTGAGGCAAACCGTTGAAGGATGCCTAGGAAGGAAAGACTTTGTCAGGGCAATGAGGAAGGTAGAGGCACTGAGAGCTGGGCTCAGCATATTCAAGATCTCAGTGTCTCAAGTAGGAGCAGGTAGAGGTATTCTGAGAGGCTAGAAAGGTAGGTGATGACCTGATGAAGACAAGACCCTCATTGCATCTGACTGTTAAGTTGCATGCTCTGGCTTGGAAATCTCTCTCTTAAAACATGCAAGTCCTTTTTTATTCCTGTTGTTTCAGAAGCTTTTTAAAGTAAAAAATGGTGTCGAACTCTGAGATGACCCTTTTGATGTCTCTTGAGTTAACCTTTTGTCTGTGGTTGAATTGTGTGAAACTTGGGAGTTTGTACTTACCGAGATAGAGAATCTGTTCCTTTTGCTTTCAGGCCAGGCTCTGATATCACGGTTACCTCTGCTTTGGAATTATTCATGAGCGTTACTTGTTACATAAAAAGCGCCTGCAGTGCTTCTACTTTTGTAATTAAAAATTGCCTTTTAAATGCACTTCTTCCCATAGGCTTCTATGAATGTTAAATTGCCACATACTATGATGTCAAGAAATAATTTGGAGGCATCTACTTGTAAGATGACAGAGCCATTTAATTTTGAGAAAAATGAAAACAAGCTTCCACCGCATGATTCTTTAAGAAGTCCTGGAGCACATGCTAACCACCCTAATTTCCGGTTGAAAAGCCCAGAGAATGGAAATAAAAAAAACAGTTTTTTGCTTTGTGAGCAAACCAAACAGTATCTGGCTAGTCAGGAAGACAATTCAGTATCTTCAAACCCTAACAGCATCAGTGGAGAGGTGGTTGGATCCAAAGGAGACAGGAAGACATTGTCAACAGGTAAGTGAAAACTACAGGCTTATTACTTCTTGATTCTGATGGTTTCTTTGGCTTATCACAGGTATGTGATCACACACCCATGTGCTATTAACAAAACAACTAAAGAGCTACCTTACAGTATTTGCATTTAAAGATTTAGAAGGAAAAGCCAGGTGCCAAATAACTTCTTTGATTAGATTCATCACAAAAAAGATTCCGGAGGAGAGCAGGTCTACAGAGGAGCTTCCCCCCCACAATGGGAGGACTGTACAAGGAATGTAGAAAGGACATACTCTGCCTTTTTAAAGATTGGCCATGTTTAAAAAATACTATGTAAATTGCATAATTTGCATTTGAGATACTCAATCTGTCACAAACATACACATAAGACATTATATTGTTTCATTAGATTTTTAAAAAGTTGTTCCTTTAGTCCTAATTCCAAAAACCTGGTTTTGAGGTTGGGGGAGGGGGGCACCGGGTGAAGGTATATCATATGTGATCTTTTTTTTTTTCTTTTTAAAAGATTTTATTTATTTATTTGACAGATCACAAGTAGGCAGAGAGGCAGGCAGAGAGAGAGGAGGAAGCAGGCATCGGAGCAGAGAGCCCGATGCAGGGCTTGATCCCAGGACCCGGGGATCATGACCTGAGCCAAAGGCAGAGGTTTTAACCCACTGAGCCACCCAGGCGCCCCTCATATGTGACCTTTTAATGTTACGGTTATGTAGTTCTGGTGCGTGGCCCTTGGGCCTCTGGGGTTTCCCAAGAGGTCGAAACTATTTTCCCAATAATACTAAAATATCATTTGCCTTTTTTGTTGGGCTGACTTTACACCAATGATGCAGAAGCAAAGGTAAACCATTAATGCCATTAGCATCAATTAATGTTATTAGCATCAATTAATGTTATTAGCATTAATTAATGCCATTAGTATTAATGCCTCATTAGCTCC
This sequence comes from Mellivora capensis, assembly GCA_004024625.1. Classification (NCBI taxonomy): domain Eukaryota; kingdom Metazoa; phylum Chordata; class Mammalia; order Carnivora; family Mustelidae; genus Mellivora; species Mellivora capensis. The sequence goes on along the minus strand of PISX010002501.1, from coordinate 16,562 downwards.
TACCTACTTGGGCTAGTGGTAATTGGGTTTTTTCATTGCTATGAACTTGCAGTTAAGACAAAACCAGAAATGCCCTTACTCAGGGCTGTCCTTGACAAATCTTGACGCTTGTGTACGCATATTTTTAGTATTTTGTGTAACAAAATGGGAATTACCCCTAACTTCTGCTTCATGGAAGTATGAAAAGCATGTATGTGACTAAGTTATAGGCTGTATGGAAACTTTTCTTGAAACATCATTTTTACTTGAATGACAAATTCTGGTTATTCAGATTTAGATATCTGGCATTCACTTTCTCAATAATGAATAAAGTGAGCCTGTTACTTCAAGGAAAACACCTGACAGTATTTTGTTGCTAATGATAAAATTCAAGCTTTTGAGCAAAATGAGAATTTCAGGAAATCTATATCTGCCACTCTGCATGACAGCTTCTCGATACTTACTTAGACTTCCTGGGGAGATGCCTGGTGATACTAAATAACACACATGAATTTTAAAATATTTTATAATGGAATCTGTCCACAATTGAAAGATCTGTATAACTCCCATCCAAGTACTAACCAGGCCCGACCCTGCTTAGCTTCCGAGATCAGACGAGATCGGGCGCGTTCAGGGTGGTATGGCCGTAGACGAAAGATCTGTATAACTCAAGAGTTTCTCATTCTTCTCCAAATGACCAATGCCTCATGTTGCATAGGTCATTCATGGGTAAAAATCCACTCAAAGTGCAGGATCAATCAATGGATTCCAATGTCACATTATGAAAAAGTTTTAGATTCCTCATTGCAACTACCCCTCAAACTACCACTTGAGTTTTGGCATGATGTTAAAGGAAAACATCCATAATTACCTGAGAAGGCTGTTAAATACTACTTTTTGCAACCATGTATCTGTGAGAGGCCAGATTTTCTTATGCTTCAACCAAAACACAGGGGATTGAATGCAAAAGCAGGTATGTGAATCCAACGATCATGATTTAAACCAAACATTACAAAAATGTAAAACAGTGCTACTCTTCTCACTTTTTTTTTTGCTTTTGAAAATGTAGTTGTTTTACATACAAAAATCATGTCAACGTAGTGCATTTATTTTTAAATAAACTTTTAATTTTTAAAACTTTGAAATTTCTAATTTTAATTTCTTTTTAGCAGTTTTTAGGGGTAGGAGGGACAGAGGGAGAGGGAGAGAGAGAATTTTAAACAGGCTCCATACCCAGCACAGAGCCCTCAGAGGGCTCAGTCTCAGGACCCTGAGATTATGACCCAAGTCAAAATCAAGAGTTGAATGTTTGGGGCACCTGGGTGGCTCAGTGGATTAAGTCTCTGACTTCGGCTCAGGTCATGATCCCAGGGTCCTGGGATCGAGCCCCACATCGGTCTCTCTGCCCAGCGGGGAGCCTGCTTCCCCGCCCCCACCCTGCTTGCCTCTCTGCCTACTTGTGATCTCTGTCAAATAAATAAAATATTAAAAAAAAAAAAAAAAAAGAGTTGGATGCTTAACCACTGAGCCACCAGGTGTCCTTACTTTTTTTTTTTTTTTAAGTAAGCTTTATGTCCAATGTGGGGCTTGAACTCATGACGCTTAGATCAAGAGTCACATACTCTACTGAGTCAGCCATGCACCCCTTAATTTCTAATATAGGCAAGTATTGAGACACATAGCCATATAAACAAAATCTCTTTGAGGTTCGCAATTTCTAAGTGTGTAAATGAGTCTGAGGTTCAAAAAAGTCTGAGAATTGCTGCCTCAGTGAATGGAGAAAAATTCACAACAAGAGGAATAGTAATTAAGGAAAGTTCAAACAAATCCTTATTTTTCATTAGGAAGAGTAAGTTGTTGCTTATTTGTAGTGTAGGTTTAAGGCTATTATAGTATATCTTTATTTGAATATCTAATTTGAATATTAGATATTTGAATATCTAATTATGGTTTTGTACATTTTGAGGAATAAAGTCATATTTGGCTTTTTATGTTTTCTCTCCAGGAAACTCCGTGTCCCCATTAAATGCCGGAAACACTTCACCACCCAAAGAAGTAAATAGTGTAAGGTTTTTTGTTTGTTTTCTATTTTGTGTTTTTGTTTGGGTGTAAAAGATTCTAAACATTTTATATTGTGTTAGTGAAGAATTACTCAATTTTCAGATATTATTGAAGGTCAAGCTTCCTTTTCTTTATCCTAGTATTTAAAAAAAAAATCAGTTTTGACATATAGTATGCCATGCCACTGTTAGTGCAGCCCTGCAAAGATAATACAGATCCTGTGTAGCTCTTTGAGTTTCTCCCTGTGTGATGTGCTACAGAATTTAGTATAATATGGGAACAAGGATGTTGACAGTACTGTCAAGATACAGAACATTTCCATCTTCCCCTTACATGGTTTTTTATGGTCATAATCCATTTCCCTCTTGCCCCTACCACCTCCTTAATCCATGGAGGCTACAAATCTAATCCACATCCAGAGTTTTGTCATTTCAAGGATGTTATATAAAAGAAATCCTACATTATGTAACTTTTTGGGATTGGATAAATTCAGTGTAATTCTCTGGAGATTCATCTAGTGTTTGTTGTATCAGTAGTTTTATTTTTATTGCTGAAAAGTAGTCTGTGGTTTAACATTCACATATTGAAGTGAACCTGCAGGGTTTCCAGTTTTTGGCTATCACAGTTAAAACTCTTGCAAACCTTCGTGTGCAAGGTTGATGTGAATAAAAGTTTTTTGTTTCTTTTTGTTTCTCCTCTGGGATAAATGCCCAGGAGTGCAATTTATGGGTCATGGAGTATTGCATATTTAGTTTTTTAAAAAGCTACCTAAGCATTTTCCAGCAGAGCTATACTATTGGACTTTCCCGCTGAGAATATCTGCAGTGTCACACCAGCATGTGGTGCTGGCGGTGGTTTTATTGTCCCCAGTCTCATAGACACGTGGTGATACTATGTAGTGGTTTTAAATTGTGTTCCCCTGATGGCTAATGATAAACACTTTCTCGTGTGCATAGTTGCCATTTCTATTTCATTTTTGATATGTTTACTCATGCCTTTTGTCCATTTTCTGATTTGGATATTTTTTTTAACTGCTCAGTTTTGAAAGTTCTTTATAAATGTTCCAGGTTCTAGTCTTTTGTCAAATATGTGTGATTCACTAATGATTTCTCCCAGTCTTTTCAATCTCTTATCAGGGTGTTTGGCAGAGCAAAAGTTTTTTTTATTTTTATTTATTTTTATTATTTTTTAAAATTTATTTATTTGTCAGAGCGAGCACAGGCAGACAGAGTGGCAGGCAGAGGCAGAGGGAGAAGCAGGCTCCCTGCCGAGCAAGGAGCCCGATGTGAGACTCAATCTCAGGACGCTGGGATCATGACCTGAGCTGCTTAACCAACTGAGCCACCCAAGTGTCCCAGAGCAAAAGTTTTTTAATGTTAATGATGTCCTGACTACTTTTTCTTTTATATATTTTGCTTTTGGTGTCAAGTCTAGAAATTCTTTGCTGCTTCAGATCCAGAAAATTTGGGACATTTTTCCCAAAAAGTTTTATAATTTTACATTTAGCTTTGTGGTCCACTTTGAGTTAATTTGAAGGTCTTTTTGTTTTGTTTTCCTTCAGTTTCTCCACCATTTGTTAAAAATGCTCTATTTTGCAGGGAGCCTGCTTCCCCCCTCTCTCTACCTATCTCTCTACCCACTTATGATCTCTCTCTCTGTTGAATAAATGAATAAAATCTTAAAAAAAATGCTCTATTTCTTCCACTGAATTGCTTTGCACTTTTGTCAAAAATTAGGCATATTTATTCCATTGGTGGGGGGAAGAGGGTTGAGGAGGTCTAAGGAGAAGCTGTCTCCCTGCTGAGCAGGGAGACTGACTGATCTCAGGACCCAGAGATCATGACCTGATCTGAAGTCCAATGCTTAACCACCTGAACCACCCAGGTGCCCCTTTTTTGGTCCTATCAAAGAACCAGGTCTTTGTTTCATTGATTTTTTTCCCCCCTCTAAGTTTTTGTTTTTCATTTCATTGATTTCTCCTTTTATCTTTGTTTCCTTGCTTCTGTTTGATTTTGGCATTTTTTTTTCTTACTTTTTTAGATTCTTAACATGGGAATTTAGGTTATTGATTTGAGACTTTCCCTCTTTTCTAGTGTGTGAACTTAGTGCTATGAATTTACCTCTTGGCAATGCTTTAACTATGTCTTACAAATTTTGATTTGTTATGTTTTCATTTTCTTTTAGTTCAACTTTTTTTTTTTTAATTTCCTTTGGGGCCTCCTCTTTGACTCATGAGTTGTTTAGAAGTCTGTTGTTCTTAAATGTTTGAAGATTATTAATTACTCTTGTTACTTCTAGTTTGAGTCCACTGTGGTTGAAAAACCTACTCTGTGTGATTTAAATTTGCTGAGCTTTTCTTTATGGCCCCGTGTGTGCTCTTAGTATATGTTCTTTAGCACTTGAAAAGATCTATATGATCTATATAGATCTATATGATCTATATAGAATGATCTATAAATGTCTAACAGAATCCTGTGGTTGATGGTGATCTCCAGTTCTTTTGTTTTCTTGGTGATTTTCAATGTAGTTCTACTAATGGTTGAGAGATAGATATTAAGGTCTCTCTATATATTGTCTTTTTCTCTTTTCAGTTTCATTTTGGTTCAGTTTTTTTCTATTAAGTCTATTGTGCTTATTATATTTTTGTTTAATGTGTTCTTCCTTTCCTTTTGTTCCAGCATTCCTTTATTTCCTTTATGTTTAGAGAATGTCCTTTAGCCATTCTTTAGGTCTGCTGGTGACAAATTCTTAGTTTTCTTTCATTTGAGAATGTCTTGATTTCTTCTTTACTCCTGCAGGATACTTTTCATGGACAAGTTTCTCAGCTAACGGTTCTTTTCTTTCAGCACTTGAAAAATGTTTATTACTTCCTTCTGTTCTCCAGGGTATATTTTGAGAAATCTATTTTCTTCTGAATTACTTTTTCTCCTGTAAGTAAAATGTCCTTTTCTTCTCTCTGCTTTTAACCTTTTTTGTCTTTAGCTTGAAGAAGTTTGACTACATGTGTCTCAGTGTGGATTTCTTTGATTTGGTCTGGGACTTGCTCAACATGAATTTGTAGATTTATATCTCTTGCCAAATTTTGTAAGTCTGGGGCATTTTTTATTTAAGAACTTCTTTGGGGCGCCTGGGTGCCTCAGTGGGTTAAAGCCTCTGCCCTTAGCTCAGGTTATGATCCCAGGGTGCTGGGATTGAGCCCCACATTGGGCTCTCTGCTCAACAGGGAGCCTGCTTCCATTCCTCTCTCTCTCTGCCTGCCTCTCTGCCTACTTGTGATCTCTGCCTGTCAAATAAATAAAATCTAAAAAACAAAACAAAACACTTTTTCACCCTGCCTTTTTTTCTCTCCTGGGACTCCAAAGACATGAATATTAAATATTCTGTTATAGTCCCATAGGTCTCTGAGGTTCTGTTAATTTAGTTTTTTCTCCACTTTGTTTTTTCTTTCTTGTTAGGTTAGGCAATTTCTGTTGTTCAGTCTTCAAGTTTACTGAGCCTTTCCTCTGTTCTCTCCATTTTGGCATGGCATCCCTCACTGTGTTTCCTTGTTATTTTGCTTTCCAGTTGTAAAACTTCCATTTGGTTCTTCTTTATATCTTCTGTTTTTTTGCTGGGACTCTTTACATTTGTTTCGATTGTGCCCCTAATGGCTTACTGAACTATTGATGGCTCCTTTAAAATGTTTGTCAAATAAACTTCTCTGTTGTCTTGATGTTGGCATTTTTTAAAAATTCAGTTGTGATTTCCCTTTTTCTAAATAAGACAAGTGATTTTCTATTGAAACTAGCACATTTGGGGTATTATGTTAATGAAATTCTGTATCTTCTTTAAACTTCATTTTTAGCTAGCTTCCTCTGACCCTACATCAGAGGGTGGGTGCTGCTGGGTGGGAGTAGATGTCCAGGTTCCTCTGTCAGCCTCAGCTGGGACTGAAGGAGGTGCTCTCCCTTGCTTTTGGGTGAGGGTGGGAGTTCCAGCTTCCAGGTACGCCTCATGTGATACGTCCTTGCCAGAAGTGATGAGTGCCTCTTTACTGATATAGGAGTGGGATGGAGTGGGGAGAGAGTAGGTAGGTCAGGGAGGAGAATTAGAGGGGGAGATTTGGGAGACACTCATTACTTTTGAACAGTGGTGAAAAGTCCTGATTGTCCACTGGGCTTTCTCTTCCACCTCTCCAGTAATGGTGGTTGAGGTAGGAGAAACACTCCTACCTGTTGGGTGGAAGTCCAGGTTCCCAGGGAGACTCCCAGGGATGAAGTGCCAGCTCCCTACTCTAGAACAGGGCCACAGTTTTTACTGTGGTGTTTGTCTAGGGTAGAACAGTTACTGGTTTTATGTATTGCTGGGATGCCCATTTCCTGGTTTAGCTCAAGAGAGGATATTTTCTGTTGGGGCTTTTATTGTCTGTACTGTTTGGCATTTTGGGTTGCTGGCTTCTCCAGCACGGTGTCTGAAATATGTGCGGCAAAAAGAAAACTCAGGAAACTCATTGTCTTGTTCTTCTCTGGGCCCCAAGTTTCCTAGCCTGTCCACTGTCCTCTTGTCAAAGTCAGCTTATGTTTGTTTATATTATAAGTCCGGGTTTTTAGTAGCATGTAATAGGAGGAATAGGGAAAGGTACATCTTTTTTATCTGTCCAGAAGAGGAAATCCCAAATACAGTATTTAAAAAAAAAACTACTACCAAGTTTTAATATTGCTATTCTCTTTTCTTAATAGAAGCCTAGCAATAACGTGCCTCCTGCAAAGTCAAAAAAAATACACAAGTTGGTTGAGAATTCCTTGTCCATAAATAATTCAGCACTCTTCAACTCCTTAGGACCTCCTTTTCGGTCAACAACTTGCCATCGCTGTGGGTTGTTTGGTAAGCATATTTCCCTAACACGTCTGGATTATTTTTTCACACATTTGAAAAATATTTTTACTATGGAAAGTTTAAAACATAGTAAATATGAACAGAATATTGTACCTGCTCTATACCCATCTGTCTGCCTCAGCAGCTACCGGCATCCTACAGTTGTTCATCCATACCTTTCCACTCTTGCTGCTTCCTTACCCGATTATTATTTCCCATAGTTTTGTTTGTGATAAAATTTTCATGCATTGGCATGCACAAACTCACATGCTTATCAAGACAGAATCTTTCTATCTTCTTAGAAAGTTCCCTTCTAGCCCCTTCCAATCTCTATGGCCACGAGAGGTAACCACAGTGGGTTTTTTTTTTTAATTGAACTGTAAATTAATTTTGCCAGTTTTAGAATTTCATAAAAATGGAATCTTGATTCATTTGTGTGAAGCTTTTTTTTCATTTAGAATAATATTTTTAGTATTAATATGGTCTGTGTACACTATTTTTTTTCTTTTAATTTATTTATTTGTCAGAAAGAGGGGGAGAGAGAGCGAGCGAGCACAGGCAGACAGAGTGGCAGGCAGAGGCAGAGGGAGAAGTAGGCTCCTTGCCGAGCAAGGAGCCCGACGAGGGACTCAATCCCAGGACACTGGGATCATGACCTGAGCCGAAGGCAGCCGCTTAACCGAGCCACCCAGGCGTCCCTATCTATGTACACTATTTTTTGTTGCCGAGTGGTATTTATATGATTCTATCACAGTGTATCTGCTTTTTGTTGAACAGTTTTGCTTGTGTTTAGCTTTTGGTTATTATGAATAGAGCTCTCTCCACGTTTTTGCACAAGCCCTTATATGGATATACGTTTCCATTTCTCTTGGGTACATACCTAGGAGTATAATTGCTGAGTCAAAGAGTAGGTATATATTTAAGTTTAGAGGAAACAGCCAAGCCATTTTTCTGAGTAGTTATCCTGTTCTGCCTTCCCAGTGATGGTGAGTTCCGTGTGCTCCACATCTCTGTCATTCGGTGTTGCTGGTCTTTTCAACTTTAGCCCTCCTCGTGGGTGTGCACTGGTACTGCAGTGTGGTTTTAACTTATATTTCCCTCATGACCCATGAATGAACTTGAGCAGTATTTCACGTGCTTACTGGCTACTTAGATATTTAGCTTTTTTTTTTTTTTCTTTCTTTTTTTGAGTAGAACCATTTGAGGCCAGCCTGGTTGGTTGGTTGGTTTGTTTTGTTTTGTTTTGTTTTGTTTTGTTTTTGTCGTCGTCGTTTCTTTATGTGGGTTTTTTTTTTTTTCTTTCCTGCCTGTATATTCATAGGATTTTTTAGTACTTTATTTTAAAAACTTTTGGGTTTTTCTGCGTGTGATTCTCTTCATTGGTTTTTTGTCTTGTATTTTTTTTAACAGCGCGAGGTAATAAGCCATGGCAGAGTTGGCTTGCATGAGTTTGTTTTCACTACCACACACTTTGTTTCCTTTGATTGTTCCTTTTATAATGTGTTCTGGGCTCTACTTTAGGAAAGTCAGTCATGTTTTCAGTCTGTCCCACCTTTCATTTTCATGTTTGCATTCCTATTTGCAATCTGAGAGAGCTTTAAAAATTTAATCTTAATGCCTAACCAAAAACATCATAATCCTCTTCAAGTAATCTTCTTGATGTGATTAATAGAATGGTGATTGATATGTCTGGTCTTTGAAAATGTCTTGCTCTCAGCAACAAATACTTGGAATAAAACACTGGTGATATTATGGGCTGTGTTCTGTAGGATCGCTGAGGTGCTCACAGTGCAAGCAGACCTACTACTGCTCCATAGCATGCCAGAGAAGGGACTGGTCCGCACACAGCATCGTGTGCAAGCCTGTTCAACAAAAGTAAGTATGATTTCTCTTTTTTATTCATTAGGGAATATTTAAACGGGCTTTATTTTTGATAGTGTAAGAATCAAATGAGATTAGCAGGCCATAACTATGTAGAAGTTGTTACTTTTATTTACTGAGGTGTAACATAAAGGATGCAAATTTGAAATGAAGAGCTTACAAATTCAGGACTGAGTTTCCATGAATAGGATTCTATTAGTACATATTCAGAGTCAGAACTTTAAGTTTTTAGTGTTTGGAATAAGTAGACCTTTAGAATTCCTTTTATTTTTTTTTATTTTTTATTTTTTTTAGAATTCCTTTTAAACACGTGTTCTTTCCTGAATTATAAAAGGTAGAACTCTCACAGTGTCCCATGAATTGTGATTTTAAAATATGAAAATCTTAGTGGCATGGCATTTACCAGTTTACAAAGCAGTTGCACATCTATAACTTCATTCGGTCCTCAAAACTGTTGAGGTCATGTAGGATTACATCTTGTAGATAAGAAAGCTGGGGCTTGGAGATTGTGGCTGCAGAGGTCCCTTTAATCAGGCGGCTTTGGAAGAGGCGAGCCCGCGCACAGGGTAGACCGTTGCATAGCCAGCCCTGGACTATTTTGCTTTGTTACTACTGTGATACTCTCTGAAGGAAGCTGTTTTTCTCCTTCTGGATTTTGATGATTGAGAATTTAACATCACTCTGGCCCCTACTCTTGATTGGCTCTGTACTCTAAGTATTACAATCAGCTGCTTTATTTCAGTTTCCACAAACGTGAAGATAGTAAGTCACCTTTTGAAACAAAGAACATGGAAGTGAAAAATGAGGTATGATGTACTTTTTGTCTTTAGAGTAAATTTTGAATGATTTCCTTTTGAATTAAGAGGACTTAAGCTAAATAAAATACTTACCACTTCTGCATTTCACCAGTGTTTATCCAAGTGATCTCCACGCCCAACATGGGGCTCAAACTCTCCAGATCCCAGATGGAGTTGCAGGCCTGTCTGAGTCAGCCAGGCGCCTCTGCATAAGTGTTTATTAAATCCAGTGTTTCCTGTGGAATAAATCTGTACACCTTAATGATCGATTGGGTGACTGTTGGGGATTTTTGAGCATTATGTGTGCCCAGCACTTTGCCCAGAAGGACTTGTGATGACTGTGTCTCAGTGTAAAATTGTTTGGATTCCTGAAAGACAGCCCCTCTCTCTAGTCCCTGCATGTACACATTCTCTGGCTTTGTGTCCTGCCCTCGTATCGAAGGAGCATTTTTTTCTGTAAGACCTCTCTTCCATGTAGGGAACTGTGGGCTAAATCATTCATAACCTGAAAAATATCAGTAGTGCTCAGCTCATCTATAGTTTTTAGGCTTCTCTAGCTGGTCCTAGCTTCTACTTAAAACAAATCTGACTTCCTCAAATATTCATACTTATAAAATGTTAACAAGTACAAACTTAAAACACTAACCTCCCCCTTTTTATTTTATAAACTCAACATTATCATCACCATTATGGCCTGATACTTGAGTGATCCCACTCCTGTGTAAACTGCCTAGGGACAGTGGGTTTTATTGGCTCTTGGAGGTACACACTTTATCTCTCTGTTATTCAAGCCTCAGTGGGCTATTTTGGCCTCAATTCCAGCAAATGGTGGCCACAATATTGCTGAAACATGTGCTTGTATAAGTAACTCAGTCATGTGTTTTGTTTTTTTAAAACCCAGGGTGACTATCCTCTTGGAGTTACTAAAGAAATAGCCATTGGTGCTGATAAAATAATGTTTTCTGATTTGAGAAGTCTACAACTCAGGAAAACCATGGAAATAAAGGTATTTGGTAATTTCTATAGACAGAGATGCAAAGAACTAGATTTTTATTCCTTGTTTCCTGTTTTTAGTTTGAGCTTCTAAGCGAGCTACAAAATGTAGCTGATGAAATTGATTGCAAAAACTGTCTTATAATACCTTTTTAAAAATCTTGTTAGAAAGCTTTAAGAAATTCCCATGTGCTTGTGTTCTAGTGAATTATTGCACCTTTTCTGTCTTTTGAAAGGGTACAGTTACTGAATTCAAACACCCAAGTGACTTTTATGTGCAGTTATATTCTTCAGAAGTGTTAGAATACATGAAACAGCTCTCTGCGAGTCTAAAGGAAACCTATGCACATACAACTCAGGAGAAGGATTACGTTCCTGTTAAGGGGGAAGTTTGTGTTGCCAAGTACACTGTTGATCAGGTAACCACTGATGAAGTGAATTACTTAATACGATGTTTTAATTTACTTTTGTCATATAAGCTGGACACCAGAGCTTTTAATAATGCATTTGCTGGCTTAACCAGAGTCTGTGGTCACATTCCTGTCTCTCTTCCTCATTCGGTATTATGGATTTGTTGGGTGAGCCCTCCAGCTCTGTTGATAGGCGCCTCTTCTGCCAAGTGCAGACGGACAGCCAGCCCTGCAGCCGGTGTACTTCTGTATTGAGGCATTAGTGTGTCATTGTTTCTCCTGGGCTAGAGTTACCTGGGAGTGGTTGTGTGTACATTAGTCTCCTAAGTAGAAAAATTCAGGGATTTCTTAGCCAGATTCGTAGAAGATTAACCTGTTAAATGAGTCCCTCAGAACAGAGCTGTAGTTTCTCCTTTGGCTGTTCTATAGATGGGCTGAGAGTTTTGAAGCCTGAGGTTGTGAAATACCGTTTTGAAGCAGAGCACCATTATATTTCACTTTCAGACCTGGAACAGAGTAATGATACAAGATATTGATATGCTGCAGAAGAAGGCACAAGTCTTATATATTGATTATGGAAATGAAGAAATAATTCCAGTAAACAGAATTCACCAACTAAATAGAAACATTGACTTATTTCCTCCATGTGTGAGTCTTTTTTACTTTCTAAATTCCTAATAGTGTCCCCAAAGAGCTGTCTTTAATATTTTAATGGGCACAATATTTGCTTGCTCTGTTCTGTGATGGTTATTGTAAAAAAGTACCTATTGGTATATTTTTCACTTTTTACTAAATGTAGATAAATATCATTGGCTTTCTTGGATCCATTTAAGAAGCCTTAGGAAAGGGGCGCCTGGGTGGCTCAGTGGGTTAAAGCCTCTGCCTTTGGCTCAGGCCCTGATCTCAGGGTCCTGGGATTGAGCCCTGCATCGGGCTCTCGCCTCAGCAGGGAGACTGCTTCCTCCTCTCTCTCTGCCTGCCTCTCTGCCTACTTGTGATCTCTGTCAAATAAATAAATAAAATCTTAAAAAAAAAAAAAAAAAGAAGCCTTAAGTAATACTTCCTTACATGAGAAACTTAGCATTTTTTAGGGACATCTTATCCATCTGGTCTTTTAAAACAATCATTTCTATGTTTATTACATTGTCTGGAAGCAACCTGAACTTAGATGTATTTGAGGGATAATTAGTTATCCTTTCATGAATTTCTCAAGCTTTAGGTCCCAAAAGGAAAAGTACATGGATAGAGTAGCACAAGAGACAAATAATTACATACAAAAATTACACACAAAATTACATAATTACATGTGTAATTACATACAAAAAACATAAAATTGTTTATTCTTGGAAGATTTCTGATAAATTTTCAATGACAAATGTATTACCTTTAAAAAATCTTCATGTTATTAATTAGAAAAAATCATTTTCAAATACTAATTTTTTAGTAACTCATGTAAAATCTTTCAGGCCATAAAGTGCTTTGTGGCCAGTGTTATCCCAGCAGAGGGGAACTGGAGCAGTGAATGTGTCAAAACGATTAAGTCACTGTTAATGGAGCAGTACTGCTCTGTAAAGATTGTTGACATCTCCAAAGAAGAAGTGGTTACCTTTGCTGTGGATGTGATGCTGCCCAGCTCAGGTAAGATCTAACTCTGTTTTGTAGATGCAGCAATTAACATGGTGTTTAGTCTTCAGCTGTTATGCAGAGAAGAAATAGAAACACGAAGTGAGGCCAAGTAAGCTCCTTGCAAGTCCTTCAGGGTGTGACCTTGCTCTTGCCGGTGGCAATCAGTCAGACCTGGCATCAGCATCGGTGGTGGAGCTGGGGGGCTTCAAAGGCTAGATGCTGACTTAGTGTGGGGATGACTGTGTTAGCCTTTTGATACGGCCGTTATGATCACCATTCCTGATTTCTACTCACTTATGGAGAAAAATTCAAGAGTTTCCTTATGAATTGGTCCATGCGTTCAGCACGAGTACTTTTTCCTTGAAGAGTCTTCACAGAAATGCGTTTGGTTAGTAATGAGAGTGTAAGTGCCTAGTAGTTAAGAGTGGAGATGGAAACCCCTCCGAATCCTCTCTGTGTGTTCAAAAAGTGACTTCTGACCGTGTGCTTATAATTGTGTCTCACTTTCCAAGGTATCATTCTTTTACTTTAGGAGACCTGCCATTGGTTGATGACATGGTAGAAAGTTCATTTAAATCTTTAGTGAAATTAAGTATTTTCTTTGCTGTGTATGTTTCGTATTATGACTCAGTTTTCTGGACGGTATTTCTTTTTTTTTTTTTTAATTTAATTTAATTTTTTTTTCAGTGTTCCAATGAACAATGCAGTGGTGCATTGTTTGTGCACCACACCCAGTGCTCCATGCAATACATGCCCTCCACAATACCCACCACCAGGCTCACACCCCTCATCTTCTCCCCTCCAAAACCCCTCATTTGGTTATTTCAAGGAACTTGAAGTTTATGACATGCTGGCTACCCTTTGTTTCATCCGTACTTTGAGAAAAAGTAGTCTTAGTTTAACACTAAATTTATTTTTTCTTATAAATGGTGGCCATACTAAGCCTGCCAGTGAGGTAGCAACTAAATCTTTCATGTTATCCAGAATTTTGAGGTGAAATATTTTTATAAAATTTTCTGTCACATGACACTGGGAATTTTGCCTCAATTTTTAAGGCTGAGCATTAGTTAACAGTATTTTGCACACAGAAACTGAACTGGTAACAAAATAGGCTAGTGTATTAATAGATATGATCTCTAGGTCACATGATTGTGATTCATTTGTTTCATGTTTATGCTTTTCTTCTTGGTATAATATCTCAATGGGGATGTATTTTCTTAACCATTTTTAGGAAAACTCTTAGATGATGTGCTCGTAGAAATGGGATATGGCTTGAAACCCAAGGGACAAAGTTCTAAGAAGCAAAGTGCAGATGCAAGTAAGTATACAGATTAGTATTGAACAGTACAGTGACTCCAGGTACTAAAGAATATCTTCTCTCCTAAACAAAAAAAAAGGGCAGAGCTGTCACGCTGACAGATCTAATGGAAATAACCATTCTTTGAACTTTATGTAAGAAAGATAACTTTTTCATTTAGTAGTACATTATGTCTAATCTTAGTCTTCCCTGCCTGTTTTCCTTCCGTGTCTGTCTTCCATATTAATTCTTGACATGATGATTATCAGAAATCTCTGAAGTACTAAATATCATGACAGTTTGAGTTGAAGGGTTTTTAGCTAACGTTTCCTTAGTTAAATTTTCCCTCCTTACTTAGGTGTTCCAACAATAATAAATAGGGGTAATTCTGTTCTGGTAAGATGGCGTTTCTTCATAAATTTTTTTTTTACTTCTCATTTAATTATGTCTGTGGCTTTTTCATTCAGTGTAACAAGAGTTATACTAAACAAGAACTAAGAAGTTTTGCTATCAGCATTTTATTTTCTCAGTTCATAGTTATATGTGGTATTTATTGCCCTGTTTTCCTCCTTACTTTGTTCCTTTACCAGTTACTTTGGATGCAGATATATCTCATTGTTTCTTGCTCATTCATCCAGAGGTGATGGCCAGGTTAATGGTTCTGTGATTAATGTATCCCTTCATATAAACAGGTTGACACATTTTTAAGTCTACCTTATCCTTACCTCCTGTCCTTTGCCTTGTCTCATTGGTTGCCAGGTCTTTATTGGTTCTTCTTCCTGAATATTCTTTGTATATGACTTTTTTTCTTTTTTAAGATCCTTTTTTCCTTATTATTTTTCTAGGTCAGGAATCCTTACCAGTTGTGGATAATTGCAACAACCTTCTCTGACTTTACTGTTTCTGCTGTCTGAATTCTTTTTTTTTTTAAGATTTTTTATTTTATTTATTTGACAGAGAGACAGATCACAAGTAGGCAGAGAGGCAGGCAGACAGGGAGGGGAAGCAGGCTCCCCGCTGAGCAGAGAGCCTGATTCGGGGCTCAATCCCAGGACGTTGAAATCATGACCTGAGCTGAAGGCAGAGGCTTAACTCACTGAGCCACCCAGGCGCCCCTTTCCTGTCTGAATTCTTAACAATACTATACGTGATATCCCCAGAACACAAATCTTAGTATGACAGCTCTGCCAGAAAGTTTGTAGTAATTCTTTGCCATCTAGAAGAGAAAACCGAGCACTTACTGGTCTAGTAGTCGTCATGGTTGAAACCATAAATGCTGGTGGTATGTTAGGGAGAGTGTGGGATTGGGAAAAAAGGGTGGGGGATAAACCTAGGGCCTACAGCATCGAGTGAGAAGTCATAATGGGGGAGGTGGGTAGAGAGTGGGGACAAAAGTTGCCAGAGCAACAGAAGGATGAATGATTCTAGAAGGAAGTCATCAGTAGTAAGAGCAAGGCTTGCAGAGCTGTCTTGTAGAAGGAACAAAAATCTCATGGGCAGTATTTGTTTCACTGCGGGACTATGGAGGTGCCTTGGTGGAGGGTATTCTGTGGTCAGGATGGACGCGTAGAGAAGAGATGATAAAACGGCATGAGAGTGAGTGCACGGAGAGTGCAGTGGGAGCACCTGGGCAGCCACCTAACCTGGGTTAGGGGGAAGTCTTTTCAAGGTCACACCACACTGAGCAAGAAGTAACCAGGTTGCTGGGAGATTGGGAGTGTGTTCTGGGAGGAAGATTAGCATGTGTTAAGGCCTAGAGGTGTTAAAGGAGCATGACTAGGTCTGAAATGCTACAAAAATCAGATGAATGATAACCAGAATGCCTTGGTTTTTCCGTTTTTTTGTTAAGATGATCTTGAAGGTGTTGGAAAAATGATAGCTGAAAACAAAGTTGTTGTGGATAGAAGTGATCTAATCCCCAAAGTGTTAACTGTGAATGTAGGCGATGAGTTCTGTGGTGTGGTTGCCCACATTCAGACTCCAGAAGACTTCTTTTGTCAACAGCTGCAAAGCGGACGTAAGTAAATTTTCTTTGATTTGTGCTGGTTGTATAATCTTTGTACTTCCGGAGACTCAACATGTGAAAAAGAAGATAATGCGTAGATTTGTATTTACTGTGTTTAAGATGTGATCTATATCTGCAGATAAGCTCGCTGAACTTCAGGCATCCCTTAGCGAATACTGTGGTCAAGTGTCTCCACGCTCAGATTTTTATCCAACCATTGGTGATATCTGTTGTGCCCAATTCTCAGGTGAGGGAAGAGTCTTACTTCTTACTGAATTTTTTTTAACTTATAATCAAGTAAAAATAAACGAAACAATCTTCGGTCTTCACTGAATGGCTGCATTTGAAGTTTGAGTATTAGAGTGCACCAGTCCTTTAACTATGCACAGTTAAACTGAATCCAAGTGCGCAAGGGAAGAAGGCCTATGAGTGCTGGGGGAGTTGGCAAAGGAAGTTCCTATTTTTTTTTTTTTTTAAGATTTTATTTATTTATTTGACAGACAGAGACCACAAGTAGGCAAGAGAGGCAGGCAGGGAGAGAGAGGAGGAAGCAGGCTCTCCGCGGAGCAGAGAGCCCGATGTGGGGCTCGATCCCAGGACCCTGGGATCATGACCCGAGCCGAAAGCAGAGGCTTTAACCCACTGAGCCACCCAGGCGC